>OLKM01002758.1:18785-55778 GCA_900291075.1 Melanogrammus aeglefinus | reverse complement strand
CTAACAACGTGGCAACTTCCAGTTTATGCATACATTCACATCATCATGCTCCCATTCACACACCCCTGCGGAGTCAGCCATGCAAGGCAACAGCCTAGCTCGTCGGCAGCACCTCTATAGTACCGGTGTCCACGCGCCGCGCCGCTCCCAATTTCAAGTGGTGGGCAAACAACTAATCAGCGATTCTCCCTAGGCTAGCATTTTATATGGTGCGACTAAATGCGAAAAAATGCCAAAAAAAGATCACGAAACTCGCTAACTAAATAGGCTGACAGATTTCCTGAAACTTATCACGAGCTCGGCAAACTGACAATTAACACATTCTTATATTTCTTGTTACGGGGATCTTCCTGCTTCGAAATCGCAAACACTCGCGCCACGCTCTGCTGCTGGTTTCATAGCATTCCACTGTGCTTCCATCCCTGTTGCGTAAATCCATCCCTAATGAGGTTCGTTGCAAACAGGGACATTAATCTCTGCTGCTTGGTGGAAACCGGCACATCTTACGCTGGTCCTGACAGCTTTTTTCGGGACCGGACACGCAACTCAAAAATAACCTTTTTATTTTTATTTTATTTAATATAAATGGTGCGACTTGCATCACCTGGTTTCCGCCGCCTACCTGTCTGTCTTAGTCAGGACCCCCACAGTCAGCTAGGAGCGAGCCGGGACACAACCGGCATTCCGGTCCCAGGAATCACCAACTACCCTCCTACGCCACCTGCTGCAATTATTACCAAGCCACGGTCTTGGCTAACAGTATAACGGGTTGACAGCTGTGTCAGTGCCATCCATGTACATCCATACATTCCCCGGGAATCCTGAAAAGGCCTTGTCCGCCAGGGAAACTGGTCCTGCAACCAAACAACCAATTGGTGGTCGCTTGTTTTCCTTGTTCTCTGCCGAAAGCGCTCTGCACCTCCGCCGCAGGAGGTTCATAAGCGTCCAGTGTTATATCTAGCCATGGCACAGGTCTCCAGGAAACTTACCAGACATAGTATTGCACGGTGTTGGTGCGGCTAATACAAGTAAAGTTTTGTCTAGCTTTTCGAACTGGTTCTGCTAAAGATGGCAATCGCTACGCTCCTAATCATAACACTCACTCAGCAATGAGTGTTCCCATCTCTATCTTGTTGCTGAGGCCACATAGAATACAGGAATGTCTGTAATTGCTACAGCCAGGAACAATCCCACGCACCTCGCGCGGCGTGTCGTATATGCATCCAAAACCACCATCCGATCCAGCTGGCGTGGGGCATGAGCAAGGCAGGGTGTCGCTCGGTGTCCAGTTGTGCAGTGTCATGGCACTCATGCTGCCCAAAGATGGCAACAACTTCTGATAACGAAACAGTAGTCCGTCATAATAAACTGCTCATAATTGCCGAAAATCTGGTGCCGTCATGCTATGTCAAATCGCCACTTCAAGCCCCCCCATATCATTATTACTGCTTATCATTTCTAATTTTAAATATCTTCTATGAAAATATCTATTACCGCGGCACACTACCTTTTTTAATAATTACCTTATTCCCTCAGTGGGGTGAACTGTCGCAACATACCATTGCTTGCGTTTCATACCTCCATTTCTTGTCAGAAAGAATTGTCGTGATTTGTGAATCTTTGCACGTAAAACGATGTAACTCTGTAGGCTCCTTAACTATGACCTCTCAATACTACGCTTTGAGCTGATCATTACTGACTCCCCCCCCCCGCCCAATGATATTCGACGCTGCGTCTCTTCACGTTTTGTCATCTCTTGTCTCTTGTGAAGTCATCGCTGGCCCACCTACTTGGACAAAGGAGTCTGACCTCTGGGCTGTGTACCTCATGCCACGAGTGTTAGCCTGTCCATCTTCCCGCCCTGAAACATGGCTTCCGACGCTATACTCAGCCGCCTCGATTATGGAAAACCATAACACGATTATTCTGGTCCATTTTGAAAATCACATACTTAAACGATCTATTTTTTGAACATACATTCAGCATCTCTCCCTCTCCTCCAAACACTTTGATAACAGAACCTCTAAATTCGCCTAAATCAAAACCCAAATGTTCAAATACAAATAATGTACAGATACTTATTCCACCTGCTTCGCATCATTTATCATGAAAATTGTACTTAATACAATCAATATACAAAAAAAATAATCAATCATCTCACAATCGATTGCGATCACATTTTGATCACTCCCCAGCCTAGTCCTGTCTGTGAGTGTTCTCACTGTGTCTACACTCTGAAAATCATTAACGTCTCACCCCAAGCTACCCCCATTACTCAAGGCTTTGACTGATGAACCGACTTGGCCGCTGTGAAAGGAGGATCGAAACGACTGTGGAGAGTGCATACACACTGTGTTCCCTCTCAGACTGACGCTGGATCTAGCCCAGTTCCCATCCGTCGCAATCACAGACATTATTGTATAATCATTTTTATAAACAATAGCTTGTTTAAATGTTTTGAATGAATTTATTTTGGATTGTCTGGCATCCTTTGTTATCGTCTAAAATCAACACTTGGTCCGTGGGTCGGGGGAAACACACACTGACCAATATCGCACCTTTTATTTTCCCAATATCCAACTACATCGCGGAGGTCTCCCCTGCCTCTACTGCTTTTATTCTGCTCAAATGTCTCTGAGAGATCGCTCGCGGCATTGCGAAGACATTCTGTCTTCGTCTCTACCGCTTTCTCGCTGCATCAAAGGGATGGTGTACATCGATCTGGCATCTCCGCTCGTTTGCCGGACAACCACCGATCTGGGTGATTAAACAACGTCGGGACATCTTCTGGATTAAAAACATCTGTGCCCGATCAATATCGTTGTTCAAATCCCTTTGTTTGTGCCCAATCCCATCACAGTAGCATTTACATCTCCTCTTGTATCTATTCGGTCTTTGTGATGTAAACTCTCTTTACTGACCGACCGCACATTGCATTCCATAAGGAAAGTGCCATACTGGTCTCTGTCCGTCACTCGCCAATGACATTAATGAAGCCTCGACTGTAGCCGTGACGGTTGTGCTGTCTCTTCACCCATGAGAGGGGTCTCAGTTGTGCGTCTTTTACCTGACCAATGCGGATCAGTTGTGTGCTCTACCAGACGAGCAGGGGTCAGGTGTGGTGAGTCTTTCCCGCACTAGCTGATTCAGCGTTTTGTACTCACCTGACGTAGGGGGAACGGGTTTAGTGTCATTTACCTGACTTAGCAGGAATCAAGTTGTTGGCGTTTCCTCCTGACATAGTGATGATGGGTCTTCCCTTCACCTGCCATATGTGAGATGGTATAGTAGTCTTCACCTGACAGAGCTGGATTGAGGGTTGTGGTGTCTTATCCTGATTAGCGGACAGGTTGGTGTCTTCACAACTGACTATGAGGATGGTTGCTTCTTTCACTGACATAGCATGACGGTTGTTAGTGTCAGCTGCACGTACATGGATCAAGTATGTGTGCTTTCTCACTGAGTGAGGGATGATGGGTGTGGGTGTCGTTCTTCCTCTAGCTGAACGGTGTGGGTTGTCTTACCCTCAGGTGAACGCCGAGACGGTGCCGCTACTCCATCTGCATGTCCAACGCGCGGTGCAAGCCGGAGGACATCCGCCGGTGCCACGGCGAGCTTGTGCGTGTGCGTCTTCACCGCAGCAGAACAGCAAGAGCTCCATGATACTACGTCTCAGACGCTGAAGATAGAACTCCTCCAAGGGTGAGGCGCGCTCTCCAGCTCTTCTTCTCTCCTCTCTCTCTCTCTCTCTCTTCTTCCTCTCTCTCTCTCTCTCTCTCTCTCTCTCTCTTCTCTCTCTCTCTCCTCTCTCCTTCCTCTCTCTCTTCCCTCTCTCTCCTCTCTCTCTTCTCTCTCCTCTCTCCCCCCTCCCCTATAAAAACTGCATTGGATACGCGTGTCTCTGTTCGCATTTCCCACTCTGAGAAGCCTTTAGCGTTCTCCCATGCAATGCCAATGTTACTTGCTCAGTAAACTGACTGAAATCAGTCCTGAGAGAAATTGACCTGTAATCTGTGATTATCAGTCCATGACCTAATCTCACCTTATTGTGGAGACAAGAGACAGCAAGCCTCTCCTGAAGAAATAATAATATTCACCTGCATACCCACCAACACCGCACCCATTGGCAAGCTTGCCTAGAAAACTTTGATCTCAATTCGCAACGAAAGCAACTGCAAAGGGCTTTAAGGCAGCTTTATTCGGTAATGGCTTGATATCCTGACAATTCTCTGCCAAAGATTCTGCTTCTTCTGGCGAAGCGTCGCAGAATACCACATCGATCTAGGACACCGGATGTTTCATTGCAAGTTGATGGGCGTCCCCAGTTAGTAATGTTAATTGCAGAGATTAGTATTATCATTCCTAGATCATATGACAATCCTCTTCATTAAGTCCTTAAGTATAAGTATCGTACGCAGAAATCCGTTATGGTTTGCTGTTATGGGATTACTCGAGTATGTAATCTATTTATTTTTTTTTTTTTTTTTTTTTTTTGTTTTTTTTTTCTTTTTATGTAGCAAGAAATAACGACTCTAAAGCGGACTCATTTTATCCTAATTAACGGCATGTGATCGTTCATTTGCTCGTACATATATGAATTTCTCTCGTCCTACTCTCTCGGTCTCACATCTGTTCTACATCTTAACATCTTCTCCTCTATATTTGTCTCCCACCCCCGGTATAACTGAGATTATCCCTCTCCAGTGGACTGAAGGTGTGGTCCATGGATCCGGAGTGTCCGTACCTCATTCACATCGACGACATCAGCGGCAAAACAAGTATAAAAAAAAAAAATATAGCTCTGGTGAGGATACCTGAGGCGTCATGCATACCCACGTCAGGCAGCCGACCACTCAACAACACCTTCGAGTGGAAAGCCAGGGAAGCAGAGATAGTTATAGGGGGCTGGGTGGGAAGATTATCAAAATGGGGAATGGGAGAGGGTAGAGAGGGGTGGAAGGGATGCTTTTTTTGCAGCAAAATTAATAGTTGGATCTTAACATTAATTGTGCCCGCTGCCCCCCCACCCCAAGGTGAGAAGACCCTGCATCCGAGGCGGCCCGCTCCACCATCATCAACGAGATCCAGTACACCATGACGAACCACGGCATGAGCATCGACCGGCGCCACGTCATGCTGCTGGCCGACCTCATGTCCTACAAGGTGAACACCCACCCCCCACCACATGCGTGGATGGGATGGCCCAGTGGTGGACTTTTAAAGATCCAGTGAACCCAAAACCACTGTTTCATTTATTTAAATTTGGTCAATGTCTTATTTGATGGTCAACATAGTGATCTTTGCCATTTTAGAACTAAGTCTCCAGTCTAGAGGAAAAAGGGGTAAAAACCTAATTTTATTAATTTTCTTAACTAAAACACTATGTGTTTGTTAGACTCTTCTGCGAACGCAGATGACGTTCTTTTCGTGACGTCAGACTACCTTTTCTATTACAACACTCGTAGCAGTTACACAACGAGGGCACTAAAAGTGTAATTAAGTTGGCATGGGTTGCATCCATGGGGATAACACTCTTTCCGCTTTCCTAAAACTCTCAGCCCAAAATAAAACATTTTAATCCATCTGAATCACTGGGTTCACTGGTTCTTTGAACACCTCGTCTTTACAGTAGGCACGTTGGGTGGCTAAAATGACCCTTGCTTGGCCCTTCTTGGCTTCGTGTCCTTGGCTCTCCCCTTAAAAATAATTTGAGGGGGGAAGATCATTTTTTTTTATTTAAATGTTTATTTGTCCGTATCCCCAAGCCTGTTTTTTAATTAGAGTTTAACAAACATCAGATTGATCTGAACAGATGTGAGATTGAGCTGATCCGCCGCTACCATGGTTAGCTCTTTTGTCCTCGCTTTTACCCAGGGGAGATCCTGGGCATCACCAGGTTCGGATTGGCCAAGATGAAGGAGAGCGTCCTGATGCTGGCGTCCTTCGAGAAGACGGCTGATCACCTGTTCGACGCCGCCTACTTCGGACAAAAGGACTCCGTTTGTGGTACATCGATGGCGTCTTACACAAGCAAACATTCCCCCTGCCTACCCTCCGTTCAGACGAGAAATCATGGCTGAACGTAAAAACCTTTTGTGTCTTGTGTCTCCCAGGGGTGTTGTCGGAGTGCATCATCATGGGAATCCCCCATGAACATCGGAACGGGCCTGTTCAAGCTTCTACACAAGGCGGATAAAGTCCCCACGCCGCCCAAGAAACAGCTGCTCTTCGACCACAAAGACTTTCACGTCCCCCTGATAACGTAGCAGGCTCCCTCAGGGGCCCTCTCGTTTCTTCTTTGTGTCTTTCTTCCTTTTGAGCCGGTAGGGATGGGCCTTCCGCGAAGAGCAACAGTGTTTTTCTTTTGTGCAGCAGGTTTGGGAGCGTGTGTTTGTGTGTGTGCCAGCAACAACAAGCAAACCATGGTTGTCGTTTTCTCTCCACTCGTCACCAGTGATGCCTTTTTGAACTTCATGGACAATCTTTGGTTTACACCTTTTTTCTTTGGTGTACTTGAATATAAAAAAAGTCAAGTCATGCGTGTGGTACCTCAAATGGAGGTAGAAATCCACGACATTTCTACGACTTGTATGGATGTTAGTTTTTGCTAGTGCCAGGCTGCAAACATGTTTTTCACTTTTTTTCACGTTTTTCATCCAGGTGTCCATTACAAGTTTCATGGTGGATCTGTGCTGTGGTATGCCTTCTCTAACACTGAGAACTAAGAACAATACGTGCAGTCTCAGTCCACGCATTCTGCTTAGCACTTGATCATTCTGTTCCGTTTATCAAGGCTGCTGGGGATTCCACCAACATTCACTGGAGAAATAAGAAAGTGCTTGCACAAAAGCCCTTTCCAATACAGGGTTGGAATTGTAGTTGGATCCATTGTATATATACCCTCTGTAAATAAAATATTTAAAAAATGAAAGTTCAATTTTGTTTTTGTAAGAACTTGAAAGTGGGTTCAAAAAGGTCTCTGGGCCCAAAATGTTTTTAAAATCAAGAAACCAGAGGGGGTAAACAGTAAAACGGACAGTTGGAATTTGCTAAGTTGGCAGTCACTCGTGTGTTAGAGAACTAAAGAAAAAAGAGTGACACAGTAGATGACCTTGAAAAAATATAAAAGTGATATCCAATTATGTCATACCACTTCAAACACATAGCTACTATCACTTATCTCTTATCGAAGAGAAAAAAGGTAGGCCGCACATTCGGCTCTAAAAGGCCCCTCATATTTGAGCAGTATTTTGGGATGCCTTCAGACCACTTCGACGAGTTGCTTGGCAAGGTGGGTCCTGCTCTTAAATCCCTCATATTTGAGCAGTATATTTGGTATGCATTCAGACCACTTCGACGAGTTGCTTGGCAAGGTGGGTCCTCTCATCACCATGGCAGACACAAATTTTCGTTCTGCAGTTGGCCCTGCTGAGCGATCTCCATTTGCCTATGGTAGGACACTTTTTGTTTAATGATCACACAACTAGCGCTTCCATACTGCTAGGTTATAGAAAAGGCACGCATTTCCATCCAAGGTGTTCGCATTACATTTCTTAATCAAGGAAGACATCTACCCAGCTATCACCATAGTAGTGTATACATAGTGTCTTTAATTGCCCCCTGGGGTTTAAATAAAGTTTTCTTGAATCTAGAATAGTGTGAAGAGTGTTCGTGGTAAATGTTAGGTTGTGTGGTAGAGCTATCTGTAAACAATATATAGTCATAGGCCTATTAGTTGTGGATGTCTCATGGGATTATTGATGTATTAATGAAGTGTTTCAGATAGATGTGTTCCATCGTAAAGCCTTTCTATGAACACAGTATGCATGCAACCGTGTGTGAATAATAATATGGATAAAAATGCATGGCCCACCCCTTGGGCCTCGGCTGTCAATCATCATTCACGTAACTGACCGAAAATGGGGAAGAAAAGGAAAGGAGTCCGGAGAAACTCAAGAGATAAAAAAAAAAAAAAAAAGACACGCCCTAGAGGAAAACGGTGCAAAATGTGCTAAGATATCGGACATGTTTGCTGTGACAGCTGGCCCGGCTTCATTAGCACCTACTAAATTGGAAATTGCGGCGGCGAAAGCCGAGCAGGATGTCGGTGGTGGGGATCGAATGGCGGCCGAGGCCAAGAGCAGAGATCGATGGCGCTGGCGGCCTGTTCTCAGGCGAAGTGGCGGTAAGAAGTTTAAAATTAAGTTATGTTGATAAAAAATTCTATGATTAGCTAGCGTGCTACATTTTAACACTCTATACATGTAGTTTGCTAACAGTTAGCTGCCTGCGTTATAAGATCATGTTGTAGAGTCATCTATAGAGCCAGGTCAAAGTGGCTATTTTAGCTTACACCACAATTAGCTACACACTTCATAGCTAACATTCGCTAGCTATCTTGTGGAGTTAAATAGCTCTGTTGACTGTGTATTGAAAGAGCATCAGTTCTTTGCTAGTTGATCAACATTAAAGGGAGGAAGCTGTCAGTGATGTATTTGCTTTATTAATTTATTAGGCTATATGGGTAAACAGCTTTTTTGGGATATAAAAAAATTGATAAAACTTGTTTGTGAGCCAGCTTAATAAACTCCATTTCACTGTTCTCTTGACCCACCTGGCTTCTCTTTCTCTCCCCTTAGGACTTTTTTGGAGTGAAGGCTGGAGTGTTGCCTTCCCCTGATGTGGGGTTCACATGTGTTCTTTTTGTTTCATTGTGAGTTTACTAAATAGCTCTTACAATTTTCAACTTCTGAACGCAAGAGACTCAGCCGACGGAACAGACGGACCCACAATGCATTTTGGGATCGCCCCATGCAAAGTCAATGACTGTCAACGGACCGTTCTGCGAACCTGATACTACGACCGTCTGGAGTAGGGCCTTGCGTTCCGTTCTAGTTACAGGGTGCGTATGGTACGGCCTGTGTTGCACAATGTGGCGACAGTGGCTCAAGTTAGGCACTTTCTCAGTGTGAGTCCGTACCGAGTCCGTCGTGTTAGAAACGGACATAAGAGAAGAGCCCATGTTAGTGTCATAGATCAGCCTACCAGTTGCTGCAGTCAGAAGTCTAGTAGATTTATTCAGCGTACATTTGGGTAGACACTCAAATTTGGGATGTCACCAAGGCACAGGGCGGGACAGATTTTCAAACGTTTTTTTAGTGGCCAATCAAACTCACTCCCACTGGTAAAATAGGGGCCCTTTAATTCAGAAACCGATACAGACTTCAAAAGACGATGTCCGTACTGTCAATTAAACCAAAAGGTCAAAACATGGATCGCCCATGACTGTAAACCTGTGAAAGGTACCCTCGCTGGAAAAGCTTTCCTGCACTTTTGAAATGCTACTCACATCAAACATGACCAAACACACATGGCCTACGACACAATAAACGGTTGAAAGAGGAAGAAGGTAAGGATAAGGCGTATTCAGGGTTGTATTCCACGCAGTCCCTT
This sequence comes from Melanogrammus aeglefinus, assembly GCA_900291075.1. Classification (NCBI taxonomy): domain Eukaryota; kingdom Metazoa; phylum Chordata; class Actinopteri; order Gadiformes; family Gadidae; genus Melanogrammus; species Melanogrammus aeglefinus. The sequence goes on along the minus strand of OLKM01002758.1, from coordinate 46,325 downwards.
CACCGCAAAAAATTGACTGTGTGGAGGCTTATATATATTCCACTCCATTTATTTCACAAAACACAATGAAATTAACAGTTTTATAAAATAAGAGGCCTCAAGATAGACAATTCAGACATTTATCCTCAAAGTCCATCCCAGTGCAGCATCTGCAGTGTATCCTGATGAAGAGAGCGGTAGAGTGGCTGATGCACAGATTCTCCCTGGGTAGCTCCATTCCTTTGAAGACATTCTCTTGAAGACTTAAATACTACACGTTTTCTGCCACTCTGATCCTTGATAGATTTTATAGTGTGCGTGTGTGTGTATATATATATATATATATATATATATATATATATATATATATATATATATATATATATATATATATATCTCAAACCTTTAAAAATTAATATTAATGATAAACATTTGTATAAATCAACACACACATTCTCATATTCACGAAGCTAAATACTTTTGCTTGTGTAAATTCTGCTATGAATGCTGCAGAATTGGACCTCTAGTCTTAGGTTTGAAGCTACGCTGTGGTTGCATATGTATGCTCTATTTACCAGAACAATGTCTGTACGTGAATTTTGGTTTTGGGCTTTAAAACAGTGTTGCTGGTGTATTTTGTGTATGACATCTAAGCACTGATGTATAAATTGCAACAACCAAGACACTAATTCCTGTCATGTTTTGTACATAACGCAATCACTATTATCTGAACAAAATACAGTTCATCCATTCTCAACAAGCGGCAGGTAACTAATGCACACAATCTTTCGGATTTGGATACCTTCCAAAAACACACTTTCCATTAAGTAACCCTTACTGAGAGAAAGCAGAAAGTGTATCCTCTGAGGTATGGCTAGCTATCTGATCGAACCTCCCTGTTGCTGCTTGTAATTCTTTCAATTCCGTATGGTTTTCAGGTCGATTGTAACCGTGTTTCATACACAGAGAATATACTGTATATCGATATATATCTATGCTGTTCATGGACAGTGAGAACACAATATGTCTTTTAATGCTTTAGTCGTGACATTCAAAAGACAATCCTAACCAGATCGGTCAACATACAAAGAAAAAAAGACGCAGGCCGCAGCGCAACATGGATCGTCACTGCACTTGATCCCACTCAATCCCGGCTCAGAACCGGGTTCCCATTCTAGTGCCCGCCCACGTTCAACGTTACGACGTGGCGGCCGTCGACCAGTCGGCCGCAACCCATCGGAGCGGGGGGCAGGCTGACGAAGGGGGGGGGGGGGGGGCAGGCAAGAGTTATCCCGGACTTCCTCCACGAGAAGTCTCCCTCATTTGGTGATCCCGCCGCCACTGCTGCTGCTCCCGGGCAGCTGGGACTGCATGGTGGAAGCCTTGTCCCCGACCACGCCCAGCGAGCTGCAGCCATGGGAGGAGCCCGACGGGCCCTGCCGTTCGCCGCCGTCGCCGCCGTCGCCGTGGTGGTTCTCGTAGCCGTCGGCGGCCTTCAGGAAGGCCTCCCGCCGCAGGGGCCTGAAGTGGACGATGAGGTTAGCGGCGGGGCCGATGGCGGCATTGGCGGAGGCGTGGCCCCTGCCTTGGGCCCCACGCTTGCGGAGGCAGAGGGACAGCGTGGAGACGCAGCTCTTCTTGAAGTTGTCGTTCATGAAGGCGTACACGATGGGGTTGTTGAAGCTGTTGAAGAAGCCCACCGCCTGCACCACGGCGATAATGGTGTGGAGCGTCACCTCCTCGTACTTCTTCTCCAGGTCGCCTGGAGGGGAGAGCGCGCACGCACATACACACATACACATATTCACATACATATACACACACATGGTGGGTCTACAGATCCTGAAACAGGTCGGCACAAAAAATTAAATTCTCCAGCCCGGGTAAACTATTTGTTTATCTCCCATTTTATACACTGAATAATTGAGAAGTCAAAATACATTTACTTAAAAAGATTAAACACTGGATTACTAATGAAATACTACTACTACCGATGGTGTACATCGATGTAGACGTGTCTGAAGGAGGTATTTAAGCCTGGTATGAAAACAGTTCCCTGTTTGCTAGGGTTTCAGTTCACGCTAGAGCCATATATTCACTTTTCGATAACTACTCCATTGTAGTAGTGGCTCTGGAGGTAGTGGATTGCTGGTTGCTGATTTTACCCCCCTTTGACACTTCGTCTCCCAAAGTGGGGGACAAAGTGTCTCTGAGCCTCACACTTTAGCCTCACTGCACCACACAAGCTGGCTTTTGCCTGGCATGGCTGACATTCATTTTGAAGCTTGATCAGTAACAACAGGTTTGAAAAGTTTTTTTTTATAAATGTAGTCCATTAACCACTTATCAGTTAGCTTCCTGCAATTCACTGGATCAAATCATTTCAGATGTCAGCTCTGAAATTAGGTGTGGAAAAAACACGTCAAAACAAGTCAAACATGTCAAAAAAGCTTATTTATAAGTAAGCAGTTGGGCATCCGATAAAAGATTTGGGTTGGGCTGTGGATATTTGGGATTAAAACCAGCAAATTTTGGCTAGTTTGGCTGGGAATTGACAACTTTAGCGACAGTCAATCAAGTCACTTATTAATCCAGACAGTCGCCATTATTCATGAACCGCTCATTTCAGCACTCCTAGGCAGGATCCAAAATGATCACCTTCCAGAATCCTATTTAATAAAGATATTTCATAAAATACAGCTTGACAGGCAGATTTACCGTGGTAAAAAGGTAAGAAACCTAATTATGGACCCTGCTCCTGGGTAAAGCTTACTGTATTCATAGAGCATGTGGACCGTGTGGAACGGAGCCCAGCAGACTGTGAAGAGCAGCACAACGATCACCATCATCTTCACCGCTCGCTTTTTCTTCCTTTCAACACACGACAAAAAGAGCAAAATAAGACACAGGAGTCCAAAAAAATGAAAGAGAAATTATGTCAAAATGTTTGATTCTGCGACTTATTTTTGTTTCCAGGACATTCTCTGTTACACTTTACAATATTTTGATTAATTAGATATTGATTAACATTAGTAAATGTAGTAATAAGCATAATCATATAGCATTAGAATAGGGGGGTTGGTTTGGTGGGTTAAGGTTAGCCCTAACCCTATTAAAAAAATGCATAAACCAATACCTTGGATGTAAGTTAATGCTTTTTACTGTAGTAACTAATGTTCATTCCTGGTTAATGAATGTAAACTTGTATTGTAGAGTGGAACCCGTCTCTGACACAACTGTAAGAGCTTTACACAATCAAAAATACAAAGCAAGGGAAATTACACATCTAAAACATAATAAAAACAACAATCAACGGGTGAATTTAAGCAAAAATAAATCCTAAAAATAAAACAAAAACACCATCAAGAATCGAGATACAATTGTTCAACATATCCACACAACCAGGGTGGCGGCAGAAACTGCTTTTGGTGCAGCGTGATTTCATGGTTTTCCTCCATGGGTCCACGGTTCCCATTCCGGACGCCTAAAGGCTTAGTACCGGTTCCACTTTGACGCAACGCAAGGAGGTTTACGGACCCATTACGTCCTTGCGGATCCTTGCGTCCACCGCAAGGGCCTGACGTGCGCCTCCCAAAAAATGCAACCTTGCTCACTAAAAAGAACCAAAACAGTTCACGACTGCGTCAAAGCATCTGCATGGTCATTGCGTTGCGTCGACTTGGAACAGTGACTGAGCCTTAATGCTCACCGGGAGATCTTGCTGATCTCCCTCTGGTTCATGGTGTTGAGGACGGACGAGTCGCCCACTCGCTTGCGGATCCACAGCTCGATGGCGATGCGCGTGTACAGGAACATCATGGTGAGCAGCGGCAGCAGGAAGAGCGCCGCCATGATGAAGGTGGTGTACACCTGGCGCTGGGCCAGCGAGGGCCAGCTCTCCTGGCAGCACACATGGTAGTGGTCGTACAGGAAGTCATACTTCACCTGTAGAGAGGTGGTGGTGGTTGTGAGGCAGGTGGTGGTTGTGAGGCAGGTGGTGGAGAGGCATGTGATAGTGAGGGTGGTGGAGGTGAGGGTGGTGGTTTTGTTGGTGAGGTTGGTTGTGGTGTTGGGGAAGCGGAGGTTGGAGGTGGTGATGGTGTTGGGGGTGGTGAAGGGTTGACAGTGGTTTGAAAGAGAGGTTCCCACTTGCTTCAATGAAAAGCCATTCAGGCTTCAGGACAGACAGACGCAATTTTTCTTTTACTATGAACCGCAATAGTACTGTGATTTATAAAATATAAAGTGCCTGAAGAGGGTCTAAGTGGTCATAGGTCTAAGTGGGTGCTTCAACCGTTACCTTGGTAGTCCACAGTTGAGTATCAACTGAGAATCAACATCATCTCAGTTGAGTATCAGTGGATACACACTTCAGTCAACATTGTGTAAGGTTATCAAGAACTTATCCACATATATTCCATTCAGTGTTATCCGACTATTTGATGTAATCCATAACATGTGAATTGAACAGCAACTATACATCGTCAGACATTTTTCAGTTGAATGTCACGTTACATGCCTCATTTGTCTCAGGTGAACTTTAACATTGTGTCTGGTCTCATCACAGACTTTTGTTTGTTGTTTCGAAATTGATATTGGTGTTTATGCAGTAGACACTCAATTACATTACTTTTGATTACCTTTGGATGGTTAATGTAGATAGCTTAACCTTATTGAGTGTTGATGTGAGCATCAACAGACACAAAACTGAGTCGATACTCAACTGAAACTAAATTGAAACTAAACCGCAGACTATTCGGATAAGGTGTTGCCAAATTAAAGGTTATTCTCAATCCAATGTTGTACTCATTGGTATGTGTGTCACACAGCAAGCCTGTATATCCTTATCAATTGGGTGAAATTCTTCATCATACTCTTTAACATCTGCTCTATTGCTGATCTGACTTTATGATAGCATGCTTCGATATAGGGAATCTCCGCCTATTCTTTAGGGGAAAGGGTATAATGCATAGATAAAGTATTCTACTTACTTCTAGTTGTTGTACAAACAGTATTGGAGAGCCCACCATCACTGATGCAATCCACACTATCCCTGCAGAATGGGAAAAACGTTTGTGACACATAAGCATACTAGTAGCACACTACTGTGTGGCCTAGTATTCGCTGAGTTTATAATCAGAGTTAAAAATATAACTCAGAGTTAAAAAAGGGTATTTTAATGTCACAAATATTCAACAAATCCTGCATTTGTACCGCAGCAGGCGTTCAAAGTGGCAGCTTGTAAACTGCACTACTTTATTATATTTAATAAATAGGTAAAATTAATAGAATTACAATTCAAGAGTGAATGAAAGAGGTAGTGATCAATCTATGGACTTGTATGTTCACTGCAACTTATTACATAACACAACATAACACCATACAAAATAATCTCCTTTCCTGTATTGAAAAGCTGATGCAAAAATCTGGTGCAAGAAACCTAATCTTCACAGCACGTTCCTTTCAGCCAATGTGCGTATCGAGTTTGGTCAGTAAGTACCTCATCTTCGCAAATTGATGCCAGTAATCAGAGCGCTGTTGTTTTATACACACTCTCACCCACACAGACTGACAAAATAAACAAGACACAAATACATAGCCAAGTGTTTAAGGGCCGCGCTTACCTAGCATTTTGTAGGCTCTCCTGGATGTGTACTGCCTCCTCATTTTGAGTGGATACACAATTCCTTGGTACCTCTCGATGGCAATGCAGGTCATTGTCAAGATCCCTGTGACTATGGCTGTGGTCTGCACAAATGGAACCGTTTTGCATACCAGAACCCCTGATGAGGCAAAATAAAATGTCCTTGTAACAGGGTAAATGAATGAAGTTGACAGAGTTCGTGAATATTGTGGCCATGACGAGTAAGGATAGGCCAACTTCTTCAGTCCCTTCACTTGGGATATAGCCAGGTTGTTCAGACAGTTGTTTTAATATAAGGACAGATTCTGTAATTCTTTCCAATGAAGGACACAAATCCTAAGTGAATCACGAACTGATGTTCATCCCTTAACTGTATTTGTACCGACCATTTAAGGTAAATTTTTCATTCAAATACCCATTTGAATTGTTTTCCCTCCCCTAGAAGTGTGAAAGAGGTACTAGACTGAAATAAATCCCTTCATTGAGAACCACTGGTTTAGCCTATCTATGATGACCCCTCACTTATTTATGCCCGCTGTTCAGACCATTGACGTATTGTGATGCAGAATTTGCACATGGATCAGTATTGACCTTCATGATCAACACGTTGTGCTCAATGCTCCTTCCCTCCAATGGGATGCTTATTAATGTGGGCCAACAGACCTACCCGTCTTAACAAACACAACGGGACACTGAAGATTGATCCAAACAGGGTTTGTTAGGGACAGCAGTCATCTGATTCACCGTCTACGATGACAGAGTACATCTGCAGAGCGCCAGACCACACCACACTTGTAGAAAACCATTTCCAAGATTTTCAAGGATTTACCCTTAGCGTGCTCATGACATAACAACAACAAACAACCACAGCATGACAGTCAATATACGCAATAAGATAAAAACAACACATATCGCATAACCCCCATGGAACATTAAATACATTCCTGGATGTACGATCGTGACAGTCAAAGGGGAAGGTCCAGTGCAAAATATGTCAGGTGTTTAAATTTATTTTTATTTTTTTGCTTTCACGTAGTAATATCTGCAGTCTGTGCTGTAGAGGGAAAAAATGGGATTTACATTTTTTAATGGCCCGAGTCATTTTCACAAGGGGTGTTTTTAAATAAGGCGTTTGCAGGGTGCCTGGAGTTCTGTTGTATATTTTGACCATTGCGATGAATGCCATTAGATAGCTATCAGAGATGGGTGGGTGGGTTGGCAGTTGAAGATATTTAAGTCTAAGCAAAGAACTCTGTCCAGCTGTACCCCTGCTGAGCTATGGAGCTGCCAGGCAAAACAGATATAAAACAGTTGAGAACACGTTCTCTTAAAGCTCTGTTGAACTGCAACATCCACTCTCTACACAAGTGACACCCCCAGTATGTTTCAGCTGGCAATGCATCAATTGTCTAGATCAGAGGTCTTCAACAGGGGGTCCGCAAAAGTTTTGGTTGATAAGACATTTTTTTTATATTCCCCCCGCAATTCTTTCCACAAATTGAAATGTCTTTAAATACACATTAACATGAATCCAACACACTAGCCACGGTTACGTGGACACTTTTGATCCGATTTCTAATTGGAATAGATATATTCCTATCATGCGATCCAAATGTACTATATACCTGGCATTTACAAAAGTGGTATTTACAAAAATACCACCGCATTTACAAAAAAATGTATGTATTTGATTTTAATGAAAGCCCAGCAGGAGAGAGCTTTTCTCTGCCTGCTCCTTCAATTAAGAAGAAGGACAGCACAGCGACGTCGTTTCTCGTCCGGTCTTTATATCTACCCCCTCCTCCGCCGCAAACAATACTGATTTGGATGATAGTGTGCAGCGAAGACTGTTGGGAGAGAGATAGTGCTGTTATGTAAGGGATAATGTACAGAACGCCAGTTATTATCGGGAAAATACGCGAATAGCTGCAGAGAAATAGTCCGCCAAAGACGTTGACGTCGCTCCAGACAATCTGGAGTTGATAAGTTACCGGAATACTTGCGGAGTGATAAGAAAGACACTAACAAACATCACAAATTTTCGTTTTCGCATTTATGTTTTAAAAAAGTCCATTTGAATAGCTTTTTTGCATGATTACATGCAATTGACAGACATTGGTGATCATGGCAGGTATCAGTTTATTATGTTATGTTTATGAATTGCAGTGGCATGGCCAACCTACTCACTGTACCTTGCACATGTTTAAAATAAAAACATGAATATATCTGAACCTGTGTATTATTTGAATATCTTAGTATTGAATGCAAAATAACAAGGTACATTTATGCATGTGATGGCACTATAGGACCAGTTTAATATAAAGCACAATTTTATACAATATATAAGTAGGGAGTCCTCGCTCCATCTCCATCAGTTTGGGGGACCTTGGCCTGGAAAACACTGAAGACCCCTGGTCTAGATACTAGAAGCTGTCCACTTTTTCCAGCTCATGGCTATAATGGTCACTGTCTGAGATCTTTTTTCCATCTTTCCCAAAATCGAACAGCAGCTCTTTACTTTGGAGATGTTTACTTTACCAAGATGAAGAGACAGCACCAATGAACCCGAGGCAAAACCAAATTTCAGTTTCATGCAACCACTGCACATTTGAACAGACTAACCATGTGAAATGTAGTTGTATGTATGTGGACAAAGACCACAGGGGGTAATTGTATGCATGCCACCAGTGTGTATACACCTGGTTTGAGAGAACCTGTTGTTCCTTTTGACCACCTGCATTCCATGGTGTACAGTCAAAAGCCTGATGACCAAGATGAGGATATTGACAGGCCCCGCCTGTATCATAGACGGTTTAAGGGAATCCTAAGGGCGCCTCTGGAATATTTAATTTACTTTTACTATTATTACTTCAAAAATATTATAAAAAAGCCCACAATAACGTTACAACATACTGTAGTGTACATAGTCTATTAAAAAGGTCCTATTTAATTGGTTGTTGCATCAGCCCTGGCCTGGATCCGCCCGCCTACGTACTTCCGCTAAATTTTAATTTCCCTTCAGTACTAGGTCTGGATTTGTGGTATATTCACTGGTTTTCTGCAGCCAATTTTTTGGCTGTCCATTCAGCGAACAGAGGGAGTGGCTGTCACAACCAAATGTTAGCGATTGGTTCTGGTAGATCCAGAGTGGCACTGGGCAGATCCAATAGTTTTAAACTCCAACAGACACCCTTCTTCAAGTGAGTTAACGTTTGTCGATGGAGAGTGACCATACTCTGTGCAAATTAAATGAAGTACAAGAGTCTGGTAGGACCAGGCTACATCAGCCCTACAGTTCAAAGACGTAAAGATGTGCAGTTTATGTGTGAGTATATGAACGTGATGATTGGTGGAGGAATAGGCTGCAGCGTTGGCATAGGTACCCATTAGCGTTGTGTGTCTCACCAGAAGGCAGGAAATTAAGTGTTGCTTTCCCTGCTGTTCGCTCCTCGCTGCAGATTCCTGACCTCATTCCATCACAAAGGAAGGGGATTGGGAACTATTGGGCTGGGATTGTTGCCAAAGCAACAACCGAATGCATTGAGACAGTGAGGCTGCTTGGGGTCGCCATGGGCTACTACAACAGTGTTTTTTTAGTTTGGGATCTTGGCCTAAGGCCTTGTTATCATTGGCCTTGGTTTGTTTGTTTGCTTTGGTCAGACGATTATTTGACATCCTTCAAGACAGCGAAAATATTTTAATTAAGATTTTCTTGGAGGATCTTGGAATCTCAACCAAATGTGATCATTGTGAGTTTTTCGGCATATCTCAACAAATATACCAAAATCCTTGATCAGAGGACTCTATTCACCAAGATGATCCACATTGAGGATCCATGTGTGGGATTACTACATAAGAGTGTACCACATGAATCCACTAATTCCCTCATTGAGGAGAACCAATCTGGACGGAGCCTGTGTGGTCACGGGTGGTGAAACCTCAACACTTGTTGGCACTTGTCTCTGCTGCTTATTATAATTCCCACGCATATGTGCCCGAACACTATTTTAACTTTAGGGAAACTTTGGAATCCTCAAACTCACACACACACACACACACACACACACACACACACACACACACACACACACACACACACACACACACACACACACACACACACACACACACACACACACACACACACAGGATGCGTTTGAGTGCCCTTGTAGTTGAATGGGCAGTTAACACATAACACATCCATCTAGTATACATACATCTATTTCATCAAGACTGTAGACGTGCTTTCAAGAACTCACCTCCGAGCCACTCTGAGGAGATATTTTGCAAGAGAGTGAATGGGACGCAGAAGAAAGTGATGAGCAGGTCGCTCACCGCTAAGGAGCAGATGAAGATGTTGGTGGCGGTCTGCACGGCGCGCTTTTTCACCACAATGTAAACCACCAAACTGTTACCCACCAGAGCCAGGACGAATATCAGGGCGTACATGATCACAAAAGTCGTTTTCACGCTGTACGGCAACTCGGGGACGTACACCAGAGGCTGGATGTTATACGAGTCGATGAACTCCTGGCGGCTGAGGTTGTAGAGCTGCAGCATCTCCTTCAGGACTTCGGGGGTGATTTTAGTGTGGCGCTGTCCGGACTCAGTGGAGGTGGCCATGCTGGTCCGGTCAGTCAGTCAGCGTGGGGTGGGGGGGTGGGGGGCGATATTGAATGACGGAAAAACACAATCCAGGATCCAGACCACACAAGCTTGACGATTTCAATTAAAAAAAAAAGAAAGAAAAAAAGGTTAAAATATAAAATATTCTTGCAAGGATCCTCGGCAGCGCCCGTAGCGGATCGCGCCTTCCGCGTCCAATTGAGCGGCAGCTATACAGGCTGCTGGAGTGCCGCTGCACGTGGGCTCCTATTGACAGTCCATCAAGAGGAGCGTATCACGGAGTTCCAGTTGTTATGGGATGCTTGATTTGTTTCTTTCTTTATTGGGCATGACAAAATCATTACCGAACACGTTCTAGGTTTTAGTTTAGTGTAAATCGTTTATATCGTCCTTGGTTGTTGTTCTTTATCAATGAAACCATCCAATAGCCTCCCAATGCATGATGGATAGATAGATGATGTCGAAACCAGATCAGTGAAGCATTTATAGTCCTGAGCTTTCAGCTTTAAAGGCTGAGGGCGGAGTCGAAACACGCCAAAGGAAAGCGCATGCAGTTTTCGCGGATGAAGTAGGCATACCCGAAAGCCACACTTTCTAAAAGTAGATATCTTCCCACGAAAATGGCTCTGGTAAAAATAAAAGTCACCCAATAGAATCCTACGAGTAAAAGTCTTAAACTATCTGCTATTAATTGTCAAAAAGTCAAAAGTAAAAAAAAAAGTAATATCAAAAGTCACTTTCTGATATTATATGTAGGCCTACAGTAAAAATATAAAAGTAAAAATTACAAGTAAATCTTTTTAATAAAAAAGCAATCAATCAATTTTTTATTATTGGAACTTTCTAAATATATCAACTATAACATCACTAAGGGTCTTTCTCATCATCTTGCCTCTCCTTTATTCCATCTCTATCCTCCTCTCTCCCTCACACGACCCGGTTCTTACTTGACATCATCGTTTTATTTTAAATGTTAACTTTGATTACCTTCGATGATGTAACTTGCTAGCAATATTAACCATTTAGCTAACGTGTTTACACACACACACACTACACACCACACACCCACCACACACACAACACACACAACACCACACACAGACACCACACGCACACACTGCACACAGCACGACACCACGCACACACACACGCACACACGCACACACACACAGACACACGCACACACGCACGCACACGCACGCGCGCGCGCTCCGTGTGCGGGGCACAACCAAAGAAAATGTATGATCAGTAGGCCTACATGAGCTAAAAAAAAAAGAAAAAAAAAAATCTCTCTCACATCACATATCAATTCCAATGGTGTGGAACATTTTAATGTTGCTTTGGATGTTAAGTCATATCATCCCAGTTTCTCGTTTGATTACATCCTTTCGACAGAAGTTACAAAGACGAAAGTCAAGAATATTCCTAAATAGGCCTGGAATGAATAAGGATATGGTTACGCATGCCGAACTTTTCAGTCAAAACACTAGTTCTGCGGCCAATCATTCTGTTTCAGGTCGATTTAATTTAACCGCTTAAGTGGGGCCTGCACTTATTGCATTGATCTTTGAGATTAAAAGGGCAAAAGTGTCCTTATTGTACAATAGGCTTCGAATAAATCTGGCTTCCTTCTTAGTGATTTAATGAAAGAGGGCTGCTGCTTACTTGTACCGCTGGTGCCCGCGCAGCTGTCGCCCCGCTTCCATACCGCCAAGTCATATATGTATCAGCCTTTCTCGACAACTGTGCGCGGATGTGTTGATGTGTGTGTGTGTGTGTGTGTGTGTGTGTGTGTGTGTGTGTGTGTGTGTGTTGTGTGTGTGTGTGTGGTGTGGTGTGTGTGTGTGTGTGTGTGTGTGTGGTGTGTGTGTGTGTGTTGTGTGTGTGTGTGTGTGTGCGTGTGTGCGTGTGCGTGTGTTTGTGTTCATGTGTGGGGTTGACACTTGTGGTTGATTTGCAGAGTATCAATACGCATCAACGTCATAAGTTATCACTAAGGATTAGAACGAAGGATGCAATAAAAGCATAAATAGGGCCTGCTATCTGAAAACACACAGTGGAAGATGACGCGTATGACAATTCTCCTTTGTGTGTGCGCCAAAGAGCAGACCCGGAGCAATAGTTCGGCAATTGGTTTATTTGGTTGTATTTCCATAAAGCACTAATATTTATATTAGTGCTAATTTTTATATTTTTTTATAATTACTTCGAACCCATTATGCTGTTTCTCTCTCTCTCTCTCTCTCTCTCTCTCTCTCTCTCTCTCTCTCTCTCTCTCTCTCTCTCTCATCTCTCTCTCTCTACTCTCTCTCGTCTCTCTCTCTCTCTCTCTCTCATGCGGGCATGGCCAAGTAGTATGAGGTAGATCTGCTGCATGAATGACACACACAGGATCAATATTAAACAATATAAAACAATATTCCAGGACTATTCATAAAACATGACTGGCTTCAAGCGATAAACTATGTAATCGATCTCAATCGGGTGCGAGAGAGCAACATTGCCCAGGCTTAGCCTAATTAAACGTGGGGTCCAATGTAGTTATGTCTGAAGAGGCTGTCTCTATAGATAAGAACACTCATTAACAAATTTGGGCGAAAACGATCCGGTTTCTTTTTATGCGGTTCAGGAATATCTCCGTAAAGACTGTAGAACTTCTCCACAGAAAAAAGTGGAGCGCATCAAGCCTGCGCGCATACAGCCTGCAGAGATTCAACCTTTTAAATTAACCCTAACTTATAAATCGATTTTAGGAGAGACATAGCTTTTCGTTCAACGATTATCCAAGGACAGCGCATAGACTCTGTCCATAGGCCTATTGTAAGTATCTGTGGGTGATTTTAGACAACAAGTTGAAGTAGGAGCAGTACACGGAAAATACAGAAAAAGCTGATCTTATTTGATGTAGACTCTAAAATGATGTTCTACACTGCTTAATGTCAAGAGTGTCTTGACCTTTTGCATAATCTGCTGGTTCGGCAACGCAACAGAAGCACAGAAGAGTAGGCTTAGGAAAAAAGTGACCACTGCCAGCAAGCTGTTGGCTACTAATTTGAATAGTGTGGAACACACCTGCAGAGAGAGCATACTGAGTAAAGCAGACAAAATGTTAGCAAATACAAAGCACCCACTTTTCACCACTTTGAACTACCCTCAGGTACCAGGTTTTGATACCCAGCCCTCTCCAAAAATAGAAAAAAACATTCATTCATTCCAGAATCCAATCTGTCTATCTATCTATCTATCTATCTATCTATCTATCTATCTATCTATCTATCTATCTATCTATCTATCTATCTATCTATCTATCTATCTATCTATCTATATCTATCTATCAATAATTTATACGTTTAATATTAATACATTAATCAATATGTACATCATTTCCTTAGTTAACATTACATTAGTTAGTAAATGATTTATAGACCATTAGTTAACTGTTAAGTGAATGTTTATGACTGCATTAACTAAGGTTAATCAATGGTTCATTAACGTATCCTTATTATAAAGTGTTACCTGGAAACTTTTAACATGTTCTTCTGTAGGGTCCCCATGTCTCTCCCATGGGAAGTTAAAGGTGACATATCATACCACCAGGTGTGAGTGTGATTAGCCATTACAAGCCGTTTTGTCAATCTGCTGCTCTTCTTTGTGAAATCCCCAAGTGGCGGCGTTGGTTCCACCTAGATGTGCCACTGGATAGATCTAGTCTAACCAACCCTACCCAGTGGACTGTAGCAAACGTTGCTCATCTATCTGTCATACATCAAGTTGGAAACGCCTACTTGTGATGTCAGAAGAGGCAGATTTTCAAAATGGCTTGTAATGGCTAATCACACTCACACCTGGTGGTATAATATGTCATCTTAAACAGGTAATTCCTGAAAATAACTTATAGCTGGTTCAACAGGAAGCCTTCAAATAGCTCATAGCTTGTTCACCATTTGAAGCCTGCAAATATCTTATAATTGGTTCAACACCAACCAATCTTGCAATTAAGCAGATGAAATACATATTGCAACCTCATTTTTTTAATAGTGATGCTATGTCTGATTAAAGCCAAAGTATTGTGCAGATTAACATAGTTTAGTTTGTGTGCTAGGTCAAATGGCCTGAATACTAATCTTTTGTATGGGAGGCAGCCCTTCATTGTGCATGGTAACTATTCTTTCTTGTTGACAATACGGGTTCCTTAGCAACATTGGATACATTGCCCGTGCAGGACCAAGACAACCGCACAAAAGCTGGTTGCATCAAGGTAAGCGCACACAAATTCAAACAAAAAAGCTATGTTTAAATTAAACAAACTCTTCGCCGTGATGCCTTTTGTTATATGCTGATTTGTGTTGTTGCCACTCGGATCCCTTCAGCTATCACTTTCCTCCCGTCTAGAGGTGAGCCTTTTCTGTTATAAACACCCTCTGACTGATTTAATGACATATTTACATTCTCTTTCAGATTCTTCGTCACAGCCAATCATAGCCATCCGTGCCCTGTGTCTCCAGCATGTCGACCGCCGCTACACTGCCCGGTCCAGTCAGCCGGTGGAACATGGAGGAGATGTCTGTCAGCAATTACTGTCAGGTTCCCTTCAGCTCTCATGGTGCCCGCACGTTGATCAAAAGTAGCCCACGCTTCGGAACCATGAGTCACCATTCGTTCTTCTCCAGGCACAACCCGCACCCTAATCGGGTCACACATATCCAAGGTGAGCCACACAAACAAACCCAAAACAATTGGAGAGAGAGACAGAAAAAAAAAACCTTGCAATGTAATAGATCATATTTTATAAAGCGGCAATCTCGAATATTTACGTGTCAGCCCATTTGGCGAGTGTTAATTGCAGGTGTGTTTTGGGACCATACGTCCCGGAGATCGTTAGGGTCACCTGTGTGATGTCGATCAGATAGCAGTTGGCTCACTAAACGGCAACAGCAGAAAACAAACAAAACAAAAAGAAAAACAAATACGCCGTTCAGCACACAGGGTTTAGTTGAAGAGTATGGCCCTGGGAAAATTACACCCTACGTCCTTTCCTAACCACTTTTTCTTGACCTCGATGGAAGGGGTCATCAGGTCACGGAAAGGAGAATTCATAGGGACTCAGGAAAAGACATCCGTGGTGTTAAGAGAGTCCGACTGCGCTCGGCTATGTTATTAGGTTTTCATAACTGTACATCATGAGTAGGGCTGAGGGGTTATGCATCTTTAAAGTTTATTTTTATCTAAAAATGGACTACTAAAAGCGCAGGGTGGAACTTCACCCCGGGCCTTTTCATTGTGTAGTTTCATGCATTTCATAATAACATGAACAACCGGGGAGAAAATACGACTACATTGCCAAGGTTGGATTTTAAAAAGGAAAAAGAGGGATATAAGCTCCCAGTCACCAAAAAGTGAAACAAAATGGTTGTTGCTCTTAGAAAAGTTGCTCATGCTCAGCCTCAACTCATATTTTTTGACATGAAGCCCAATTAGAATGTGTAGGAGTGTGTGTGGTAGGTTGACGGCTGTCTGAAAAGTTCCATGCTACATGCCAGCTAGGTGTCTTCCACACTCCACTTAGCAAAAAGTTTCGACAAATGAACATGACAATGACACTCCAATACACTGCAGGAGATCCATCTCTGAGTGTGTGTGGAGATGGCTGGTTCATGCTGAGCACACTGATTACTCAATGTGCAACAGGTGTGCAGCCTCACCCAGCCCCAGAGTCTAATTAGACTCCAGGTGAGGCTGCTTAACCCAGTCTTCATCCACACATGAGCTCACAGTAGGATGTATGAAAAGCAATTGGTCGGTTATTTGTTTGTTTTCGTGAATGGTGCATTGCTTTATATGTTGCTGCCGTAATGAATTCTGGGATGCTATTATCTCTTTTCCTTTCTTGAAGAATGGCTTCATGTACCCTATGCTAAAGGGATGAAGAAAGGAAGCAAGCACCCTTCCTAAGCGTTCACAAAATTCAAAACAGCTGTTACCATGGCTGCCATCCAGATAATTCCATCAGGGCAAACGAGCAGGCTACACAATAACACAGGAACCTCTGGTTTAAGCCTAAGCCTGAACCTAAATCTAAAACATAAGAATTAATTCATGTGAACCATTTCAGTCAATTTGAACCAAATTGTGCATAAGCGTTAACATCCGGGGGGTTGGATAAATACTGACAGTGGTTTTCATTTGATCCATTTCCTCCATCATGAGGGTGTTCTTCTAAAGATTGACTTTTGCATCTTGATTGATCTTTATTATAGAGTGAGATAGATAGGAAGGTATCGGAGACAGAGGGAAGGACGTACAGCAAATAACCACGGCCGGGATTAGAACCCCATCATGATGGTGTTCTTCAATAAAAACACATTAGTGTTGTCGGGTCTCGTACCTATTCCCATATTCACCTTTAACGGATTAATACATTTGAAAACAGATTTACAATTATTTCATTAAATGCAGGTTATTTTTGTACATTCTTTTTATCTCCATATACATTTTTCTATCTCAATCACTATCCTATTGCAGAACAACGTTGAACAAACAGGAACATCTTTATTTAGTCTTTTTGATAATGGGGAAAATAGACAGTTCTATGCCCACCTGACATTAAAGCAGACAATAAAGGCAAACGATGAAGGTGTACCCCAGCAAGGTTCTTCTTCTCCCTCCTCGAGGGATTGCCTTTGATGCATTCACACTTTTGAAGCACTTCCAATATAGAAAATCTAACATTGAAACGAATGGGTGGATGAAGGGTATATAGGCTCTCATTTTTATTCCTGTCATGGTTTATGCCGTTCAATTGGTTTATGTGGCCTGTCATTTCTCTTTTTGTATGTATATATTGCCTTTATATGTGGATTATTTACAGATTGCTTTTAATCTTTGTTTGCCATAGTTTGCATTATAGTGTTATCAATATATCACTTTCTGACAGAGAAAGAAAGCTCTCAATGCTGTGACCCCACAGTCCTTTCCTCTTTGGTCCTCTTGCCTTCATGTTGTTTTTTCATTATGGTGGGGCAAGGTTCTGCCGCTTTGTGTCTTGATGATTTGAAAGGTGGTCTGTGGCAAACCAGGCGGTGAGGCTGCCTCGGCATGAGCTGAGTTTCTAGTGGCAGTAGGCCTACTGGGAAGGCTTTCAGCGGAGTGTTCTGAAGCTATAAAAAGCCTGTGACATGAGGTTAGATGGCCTCCATTAAAATCAAAAGTGGGCTGCCATTACTTAAGTGGCCGGTCTTCATCCCAGTCCGTCATCACACACTGTAGCTGAAAGGATGAAAAAATTACGTTGATTTCAGTGGTAATACTAATGAGTAAGCAAGGTCACACAGAAGAAGAAGAATGAAATGGCTTTAAATTGTGTGGAGAAATTGCATTGTGTGTATTTCTCCACAGCAGCCATCTGCCAAATGCCCACCACTTAAATAAATTTTACATAAATAAGTACACGAAATGCAAACTGACGACTGCAAAGGCCAGTTCAAGCACGTACTACACTGAAAAATAAGGACAAAAGAAAGTAGGCTGTGACGGAAGTGTAAGATTCCCAACCTTAGCCCTAACCCACATGGCTGGATCTCACTTCCTAAGAGAGAACAAAGAAAACAAACAAATAAATTAGAGCTGCAAGCAGCATTTTACCAGCCTTACGCAGACCATTAAGACCCTGACAGGCCATTAAGACCATGACGCAGACCATAAAGACCCTGGCGATGACCATTGAGGCTGTTTTTGTTTGCATACGATTGATACCGCTGGAATAGCCTCAGTTTGGATCTGGTGATGGGTGAACTAAATTTCATGACCGTACATCATGAGAAGGGCTGAGGAGTTATGTATCTTTAAAGTTTATTTTTATTAATTGTTGTAGCGCCCCCTTTGGTCCTATTTCGATTAACTTTAGCCTGGTTAACCTTGACATATGCTTCTGATTGACTTAAGTTAACCCCTGCCTTTTGGCACCTGACATTGATTGGGCTAAATTGGCGGGCCGGCGTCCATTTTGTTACAGGTTCTGGGTTTCCTAGGAACATTTGTTCAACATGAGGAGAGACAAATGTCTCAGACAGGAGTTCATGACTATAGGTGGAAGGGGTCAGGAAATATGGCCGTCCAAAGTTTGTTTCAATCTGGATACAATTTGGAAAGGTTCATCTTCACCCACGTGCCTTTGACTACACCAAGTTTGATGATGATTGGAGGGATCCCTAGGACCCCTAATAAAACTAACGATTACAATCGGTTGCCTTCACACTTTGTGCTTGGCCCCCAAATTAACTTTAACCTTTGAGATAAGTCCTTGTTGTTTAAATCCAACGTATCACGGACTGTGCGTTGGGCCTGAAGTGCTGGAGGGGGCACCAAAATGATGTTCATGATCAGAATAATCATATTGATGAAGTATTAAAATGAGAGATGAAGCACCACTACAAATTGCATCATTGATTTCACTATTATGGCATCAGACAATACAATGATGTGCATATGTGCTTGAAATAATGCAATTGATTATGGTAACTTCTGATCCCAACAGGGCTTAACGGGAATCCTGTGTGCACGGTGAGAGATGACTGGGGTGTCACCACGTCATTGTTTCCTCATCCACTCATCAAAAGCCAAACCGGTTTCAGGACCTGCCCTCTGCCGCTGGGTCCCCTAAGTCCATATGGGAGTTGTAGTCATCAGAGCAAACCAGGTATATATTTATATATGTATATGTATAGAACATGATCAAATATGCATAATGAAAACAAATTGTTTTATATATAAAATTATTATTAATATTTTTACTTATCAGCATAAATAATTATTTATCATTTTTTTGTGTATTCATTTATTTACCATCCAGGACTTTTGCCGGAGGCCTGGAGGGAGGAGCTTAAAGAACTGGCTGTGAAGGTCAATCTGGCCTCTAAAGCTAAGAACACATTGGTACATTGAGCTACCATTTTGTTTATGTGCCCTTTAGCCCTAGCCTGGTCCTACCAGACTCTCGTACTTCATTTAATTTGCACAAAGAGTCTGGACCCACTCAATTGACTAACATTAACTCACTTGAAGCCGGGTGTCTGTTGAAGTTAAAAACTATTGGATCTGCCCAGTGCCGCTCTGGATCTGCAATAACCAATCGTTAACGTTTGGCCGGGAATCAAGACGTAATACTGAAGGGAAATAAAAATTGAGTACTTAGGCGGGCGGAGCCAGGCTACTTTAGCCCTGCTTAAAACCGTGTCTCAATATTCCTTATAGTGTACTTCCTTGTCTTTAGATGTTCACTCTGATAGTACTGCTATTATGACCATATACCGAATATCTTTGAACTAGCTGTTGAAAAAGAAAGTGAAAGGATTTAATGTTTGAACACGTCTGTCTGTAAGAAGCCACCGGTGGACGAACCGGCCCGCAGAAAGACCCAGTACTCGGCTCGGACCGGGAGGATAATCCCTCCCTCCGCCCAGGCCCACCAGCGCAGGACCTCCACCCAGAGACAGGCTCACCATGCTCAGCCGCTCTACGACCAAGAGCTGCTGGTAGCAGCCTTCCACCTCACCCATCCAACCCCTGTCTCCACCTCCACCTCACCTAGCCAACCCCTGTCTCCACCTTCACCTCACCTACCCAACCCCTACCTCCACCTCTACCTCACCTACCCGAAACACCTGCCTCCACCTCCACATCACCTACCCTATCCCTACCTCCACCTCACCTACACAACACCTGCCTCCACCTCTACCTCACCTACCCAACCCCTACCTCCACCTTCCTTACCCAACCCCTACCTCCACCTCAGCGACACAACCCCTACCTCGATCTCACCTACCCCCACCTCAACTACCTCCACCCCACTTACTGTACCCAACAACTGCCTTCACTTCACCTACCCACACCTCACCTCCACCTCACCTACCCAACACCTCACCTACCAACTCCAACCTCTTTCTGATATTGTCTACTTATCCGTGTATAATATTAGGCACACAAAGTGTGTGGGAGAAAGGAGTAGATTTGAAAACGTAAATGAATCAGTTAGTAAGTCCACTCCCACCTCTCTGGCCAGGTGCTGGAGGTGCTGAGTCAGATCCTACAGACAGACTCCTTATCTCAGGTCCAGAGGTGGCTTCTGCTGGCAGGCCAGAGAGGTAACATGCTGGCTCTTCTCTTGTACTATCTCAAAATGAAACATTTGATGAAGTTTATTCTTTTTTTTAATATAGATTTTGTTTGCTCTCTCTTCTTCTGAATATAGATTTGTCTTAATTTCGTGTTATTATTATTTTATTATATAATATATTTCGATTATCATTATTTGATTGTTTGGTTGCATTATTTGTTTATTTTTATCATTATTATAAATATTCATATAAATATTATGGTTATTATTGTCATTCTAATCATTATCAGTATCGTCATGCATCATAGTGGTCATGTCTCCTAAAAAACAACCACAGAGAAGGACCTAGTGATGGGCATGATCCAGCAGGCCATGGTAGACCTCAAAGCCTTGGGCCACCATGGGGACATTGAACACTTCCAGCCGCTGCATCCCTGCTCCACCACACTGTCTACACAAGGCTCTTTATCAGACCAGGCCCACAGGAAGCAACAGGGATCAAGGTTAGCCTACAGCGCTCTTCTGACCCACACACTTCCATCTGAACGTGCTCAGCAAAGCACACAACTCGTAACAATTGTGGTTATTTGTGTGTTCTTTTGACGCAGCTTCAGCCATGCCAAGCGTTCCTCCACTGAGGACAGACCAGGTAAGAGGAAGGGTTTTTTATTACCAACTATGCTGCCGTGCAAATCTTTGTTTGAATCTTTCCACACACAAAGACGCTGTGTGCTTCACCTGTTTCACAGAGAGGATTGGAGAAGCAGAGGTCCTTGAGATCCACCATGAAGAGGAATAACAGTATAGCATGTTAACAGTAGTAGTCTGAATATATATATATTTTATATAAGAATAGCCTATATAAGTTTGTTTTTCTTATATTTCTCAAAGAGGGAGTAAAAGTAACGATTCTTTCTATGGAATAATGTTATAAGGCTACAATGGCCTGTGCTATGTCACAAAAGAAATGCAGTGTGAAAAAGAACGCAATACAATTGCGACATAAGGATGAACCCACCTCAATGTGCTTGAATGCAATCTACACACATTTATTGTGTATGACATACAATACTGTATAATGAAATAATATAACACGGTTTTATGCATTTTCGTTTCTTCATCATTCATTGTCATCGTTCAGATAAGTTATTTTGCAATTGGAAGATACTGGTTTTCTTTTTGCATCATTGAAGAAGTTGTCCCTATGCAGATACAGTACTTAAATAAATCAGATTACCGGCAATGCTACCTGTTTGATTTATATAATCAAAGTTTCTCCCTTGAACATCACTGAAAAACACATAAATAAAGAGGTCGCTCCTCTTTTTGAAACACAGCCCATCGGTGTGTCTTTCCTTTCTTTTTTTCATTCTTTCGCTTTCTTCTTTATTTTGTATTTGTTTTTTCTCTTTCTTTCTTTCTTTCTTTCTTTCTTTCTTTCTTTCTTTCTTTCTTTCTTTCTTTCTTTCTTTCTTTCTTTCTTTCTTTCTTTCTTTCTTTCTTTCTTTCTTTCTTTCTTTCTTTCTTTCTTTCTTCCTTTCCATTATTTTTCTTTCATTCTTTCTCTCCATTTCTTTCTCTTCTTATTTGTTTCTTTATGTCCTGCTCGTCTACTTGCTTACTTTCTTTCTCTTGCTCTATCTTTCTTTCTTTCTATCTCTCTTCCTTTCTTTCTTTTGTCTATGCATACTTGGTTCCTAGGGGATGAGGTGAAGCTCAGGATTCACTAATGATGAGTGAGAGAGAGACGACAACTTGTTCATTAATTCATTATCATGACAAAAATAGGTTGGCTATGTCATGATGACAAGTTATTTTTCTCGTTATTCACGTTATTTATCTCCGGCTTCTGTTTTGGGCTGTGGTCGTAGGCCTGCATGTATCCCACATATTCACAATTTAAGTCAGGACCCAGCAAGCGAAGACCCACAGAAGTCTCACTTTAAGTCAGGACCCAGCAAGCGAAGACCCAGGAAGTCTCTCTGTGGGAGTCAAGACCCGGGAAACAAAGACTAAGGGAGTCTCTCTGTGGGAGTCCCTCGAGGACTATGTGTCGTACTTCACTCCTTGTTAGGATTTCCACCTGCAGACGGCGTTACCGTGGCTCCTCTGCTCGAGGCAGTAACCCGTCTAATCTGTGCCATCCACCTACCCTTGCTTACACTGACCTTGATGTGATGGGAGGACTCTGGAACTGCCAATCGGCGGTCAAGAAGGCGGACTCGATTTCAGCCTACGCGTCCCTCATGACCCTTCACTTCCTGGCCCTGACAGAGACTTGGATCACTCCAGAGAACTCTGCTACTCCTGCTGCCCTCTCCACCGTCTACTCATTCTCACACACCCCTAGACCATCCGGGCGAGGAGGAGGGACCGGACTCCTCATCTCGCCCATGTGGTCCTACCAGGTCCTTCCACTAGAACACTTGGCCAGATCTGCGTTTGAACTCCACGCTGTCACTGTCACCATTCCTATCAAGCTCTCCATTGTGGTGATCTACCTTCCTCCAGGTCCCCTCCGTGACTTCAATGACGAGATGGATGCCCTCCTCAGCTGCTTTCCTGAGAATGGCAAACCACTCGTTATCCTCGCCGACTTCAACATCCTGCCAGAGAAATTGCACTCACCTGAACTAACCATCTTTTTCGCCACCTTTGACTTAACACTAACCCCTTCTCCCACACACAGGGCCGGGAACCAGCTTGACCTAATATTCACTAGGTCCTGTGGCACCTCTGCTCTCTTCCGTTACCCCGCTCCCCGTCTGTCTGACCATCACTTTGTTGATTTTTTCTCTCCCCTTGAAATCCTCTCCCCCCTCCTCTCTAGTCCCCGCATTGTCACCACTCGCCGTAACCTCAAATCCTTCTCTCCCTCTACCTTTGCCTCTACTGTCTTCACTACGTTCTATCGAACGATTCTCTCAACTATCTACAGATGAATCTTCAGACACTCTGCTATCCTCCCTCTCCTCCTTCTTGGATTCCCTCTGTCCCTTCCACTCCAGACCAGCGCGATCCTCACCCCCCCCCCTCCTTGGCTGTCCGATCCTCTGCGGACTTGTAGAACAAAGTTGCTGGCAGCTGAGAGGAAATGGAGGAGATCAGATCTGCCTTCTACCGGACCAAAATCAACTCCTCTGCCTCAAACTCCAGGAAACTGTTTTCCCTGTTTTCGACCCTCCTCAACCCTCCCTCACCCCCACCTCCTTCCTGCCTTCCTGCTGATGACTTTGTTACCTACTTTACCGAGAAAGTGAAGGACATCAGCTCCTCTTTCATCCCTGCCTCCATCCTCCCTCCTCCAATCCTCTCCTCCTCTGTCTACCCAATTTAGCCCCCTCACCTCTGACGAGGTCAACAGAATAATGACATCTAACCATGCCACCACCTGCCTCCTTGACGCTATCCCTCCTCTCTCCTCCAGGATGTCTCAAGCGACATCCTGCCATTTCTCACCTCACTTATCAACTCCTCCCTCACTTCAGGCATTGTTCCAGCATCTTTCAAGACTGCCAGAATAAAGCCTCTCCTCAAAAAACCAACTCTTAATACCACCGACATCCAGAACTACAGACCGGTATCTCTTCTTTCATTCCTCTCTAAAACACTGGAACGTGCCATTGCTAACCAACTGTCCTCCTATCTCTCATCTAACAACCTGCTTGACCCTCACCAGTCAGGCTTCAAGAAGGCACACTCCACTGAGACGGCTCTCCTCGCGGTGACTGAGTCCCTCCGTGCTGCCAGAGCCTCGTCCCTCTCATCGGTTCTCATTCTCCTCGACCTGTCCGCAGCATTTGACATGGTGAACCACCAGATCCTCCTTGCCACTCTTGCTGAACTTGGCATCGCTGAATCTGCTCTTTCCTGGTTCACATCCTACCTGATGAACCACACCTATCAAGTGACATGGAATGGCTCCTTGTCCAAACCTTGCACGCTTGAAACTGGGGTCCCTCAAGGCTCTGTACTGGGGCCTCTTCTGTTCTCCCTCTATACCAGATCTCTGGGCTCTGTAATTGCATCACACGGCTTTTCCTATCACTGCTATGCTGACGACACTCAGCTATTTATCTGATAAAGCCCTGATTGCAACACGCATATCGGAATGTCTGGCGGACGTCAGCACCTGGACAACTGCTCATCACCTGAGGCTTAATCTCAACAAAACCGAGCTCCTCCTAATCCCAGGGAAAGATTGCCCACACATGGACTTACTGGTCACCGTTGAGAACATCACTGTATCTCCTTCTCCAACTGCCAGAAACCTCAGTGTGATATTGGACATTCAGTTATGCTGCACCGCAAACATTACTGCGGTGGCCCGATCCTGTAGATTTGCACTTTACAACATCCGCAGAATCCGGCCCTTCCTCACAAGGGAAGCAGCTCAGCTTCTAGTGCAATCACTGATCATCTTCCGCATCGACTACTGTAACTCACTCCTGGTTGGACTTCCTGCCTCTGCAATTAAACCTTTGCAGTGCGTCCAGAATGTGGCAGCGCGCCTCGTGTTTAACCTACCGAAGTTCTCCCATGTGACCCCCCTCTTCCGGGCTCCACTGGCTCCCTGTAGTAGCTCACATCAAATTTAAGAAGATGGTACTGGCATACAAGGCAGTCGATGGAACTGCCCCTGCCCACCTCCAAGCATTGCTAAAGCCACACACCCCAGCTCGACCCCCCCCGCTAAACTACCTCAGCTGGACTTCTGGTACTGCCATCGCTAAGAGCTAGCAAAGGTCGTTCAGTAAAGTCACAACTTTTCTTGGTTTTGGGACCTCAGTGGTGGAACGAGCTCCCTGCCGTTCTCAGGACCGCAGTCGCTCACTATCTTCCGAAAAAGACTCAAGACTCACCTGTTCAGAGTACACCTCGACTCTGCATAGCCACCCTCCCCCCTCTGGCCACCATTGTACACTGTATTGTATTGTGTTATATTGTATTGTATTATAGTACTTAACTGTGTAGCAACTGCAGTAGCTGCTATCATTGCTGTAACACGGGGAATTGGTTAGCCTAGCGATTGTTGTACTTGCACTTGGTTCTATGAACATCCTTTCTGTACCGACAGCGATATATTGTTGCACTTCTTATGACAAATGTACTTATTGTAAGTCGCTTTGGATAAAAGCGTCTACAAAATGCCCTAAATGTAAATGTAAATGTAAGTCCAGAATGTGGTAATTTTTATGGTCATTTTTCATCTTACACTTCCTTCACAGGCAATTGCTTTTTCCTTCACAGGCAAATATTATGTACAGTACCTGTCAGATGGTTGCCGGAAAGTGTACAAAACATTGTTATTGTTTAGGCTCGGGCTGTCGGCTACATTTGTGTTAATTAGTAACATTGTTGTGACTTTTAAAATTATTTGTTTCTTCCTGTAATGAGACACATGGTTGGAGTTAGTGCATTTGTTTCTTTGTGTATGTTATTCATAATTTTCCTACATATTCGTGATTATCTCTTCTTCCTGACTGACCTCCCTGAATGCAGTCTAGCCCCACATTGTTTACTTCCTTTGTCTATTTACCTATATATTTGTGGCATAGTAGTCCCTGTTCCAGTTTATTCTGGGTTTGGTTTATCAAATAGTACCTTGGCATGGTTTTTCCTTTTCCTCTGTTTTATTTCATTATTCATTGATTTTGGTTTTTGGCCCTGGACTGCATTGTGATTGGCATAGTTAGGTCTAGTGGGAAAAACAGTAGTGGCAGCTGCAATCAAGACCACCAGGGGATCAGCTTTACTGATTTCAGGACAATTCAAAACCTTTTCAGTGAATATTGGTCCTTTGTATAGAGGACACAATAATGGCGAATTCTCCACTGGAGGTCGGGAGTCCGTTTTTTTAGGGGGGGGTTTGTATAAAGTCCTCCACTGTGGGCTGAGTCCGTTTGCTCCAAGTCTATTGGACCACACAGTGGGGGAGCGGTTGCACAGTCTGGCCTTGTGAATGGTTTTTACACAATTAAAACACCACGTTTTTTTGTCAGCCTTGTGTATTGTCAGTCTTCTGGATGCATTTTGTAGCCAAGCAGGGGCAGTGAGTTCCCCCAGCCTGGGCTCAGGGAGATGTCAGGGAAGGGGTCTGCATGGTCTGGTCTGGCCTTTCGTTTCTCATAGTCCATGAGCTTCTGGCGCCACAGCTCCAGGAACCTGCCCGCCACCCGGACAGAGTGCAGGCCCAGGAGAAAACCCAGGGACCGGGCATCACCCAGTGCCGGCCCACTGCTTCACCAGCTGCTGGCAGCACAGGGTCTGGTGTTTAAGTTACGCCACCATGCAGCGGGCTGACGCTGCTTGCTGATATCCAGCTTGGCCCCGTGAATCAATGGCTCTCTCAACAACCAGTACAGAGAGTCAGACTTTGGGCACCTTTTACACTTAAAAAGAGCCCAAGACTTAAAAACCCCCTGATAAAACAGGCAGCCCACTTCCTTTTAAAAGTGTATAATAAATTAAAAACAAAGCAGCATCCAGGCCCAGGTAATCTGCATGTCTGAGAATGCAGCCTGGCGACCATCTCTCCCTCACACGAGATCAGCCGGGCCTGTGAGATTTTCTGTAGAATGTAGTCTAAAAGTGGCTGTCCGGGTTCTGCCAGGTGGACGAGGCCCTGTCCCCCCTCCTTCTTGATTAAAAACAACACCCCTTGTGGCACCCAGTGTAGACCATCCCAAAAAAATCAACCATTTTTCTCTGTAATTGGGCTAGTAGAGTTGGAGGTGGGTTACACAGTTAAACGGTGCCAACAGTTGGGATGCTACAAGGTATTTTAAAAACCAATACTCCCTTTAAGACATATGAGGGAGCAAAACCATTTCCACTTTGGAAAGTTTCCCCTCAATTTTCTCCGGTGACGCCCTCCCAGTTCTTCTGGACGATGTGTTCCTTACCAAGGAACACCCCCAGTAGGTACTTAAACCATCTTTTGCCAAGTCAGGCTCTGGGGAAGAAACTGGGCAGACCGTCACGCCACTTACGGACAGCGAGGGCTTCGCTTTTTTTCCAATTCACCCTCGCTGCCGGATGTTACGCATAAACCCTTACAGTGTGATTAAAATGTCTGACATCTCTCTGGTTTCAATAAAAAACAACAATGTCATCAATGCAGAGTCATAAAATTTCCATAAGGTAAGAAATTAAGACAAATGAATACTTAAAACAACAT
>OLKM01002758.1:0-18760 GCA_900291075.1 Melanogrammus aeglefinus | reverse complement strand
CACTACAAATTTGCAATCAATTGATTCACTATTATTGGCATCAGACAATACAATGATATGCATATGTGCTCGAAATAATGCAATTGATTATGGTAACTTCTGATCCAAACAGGGCTTAACGGGAATCCTGTGTGCACGGTGAGAGATGACTGGGGTGTCACCACGTCATTGTTTCCTCATCCACTCATCAAAAGCCAAACCGGTTTCAGGGCCTGCCCTCTGCCGCTGGGTCCCCTAAGTCCATATGGGAGTTGTAGTCATCAGAGCAAACCAGGTATATATTTATACTAACTGTATGTATAGAACATGATCAATATCATTATAAAACAAATTGTTTTATATATAAAATATTTTAATATTTTACTTTATCAGCATAAAATAATCTATTATCATTTTTTGTGTCACTTCATTTCACTTCTACCATCAGGACTTTTCTTGCCGGAGGCCTGAGGGAGGAAGCTTAAACGAACTGGCTGTGAAGCGTCAACTCTTGCGCCTCTAAAGCTAAGAACACATTGCGTACATTGAGCTACCATTTTTGTTTATGTGCCTTTAGCCCTAGCCTTGGTTCCTACCAGACTCTCGTACTTCATTTAATTTGCACGAGTCTGGACCCACTCAATTGACTAACATTAACTCACTTGAAGCCGGGTGTCTGTTGAAGTTAAAAACTATTGGATCTGCCCAGTGCCGCTCTGGATCTGCAATAACCAATCGTTAACGTTTGGCCGGGAATCAAGACGTAATACTGAAGGGAAATAAAAATTGAGTACTTAGGCGGGCGGAGCCAGGCTACTTTAGCCCTGCTTAAAACCGTGTCTCAATATTCCTTATAGTGTACTTCCTTGTCTTTAGATGTTCACTCTGATAGTACTGCTATTATGACCATATATACGGAATATCTTGAACTAGCTGTTTAAAAAAGAAGTGAAAGGATTAATTGTTTGAACACGCAGTCTGTCTGTTAAGAAGCCACCGGTGGACGAACCCGGCCCGCAGAAAGGACCCAGTACTCGGCTCGGACGGGAGGATAATCCCTCCCTCCGCCCAGGCCCCACCAGCGCAGAGACCTCACCCAGAGACAGGTCACCATGCTCAGCCGCTCTACGACAGAGCTTGCTGGTAGCAGGCTTCCACCTCACCATCCAACCCTCTGTGGCTCCACTCCACCTCACCCATCAACCCCTGTCTCCACCTTTCACCTCACCTACACAACCCCTACTCCACCTCACCTCACCTACCCAACACCTCCTCCACTCTACCTTCACTCCCAACCCCCTTAACCTCCAACCTTCCTTACCAACCCCTACTCCACCTCAGCGACACAACCCCTACCTCGATCTCACCTACCCCCACCTCAACTACCTCCACCCCACGTACTGTACCCAACAACTGCCTTCACTTCACCTACCCACACCTCACCTCCACCTCACCTACCCACACACCTCACTACCAATCCAACCTCTTTCTGATATTGTCTACTTATCCGTGTTAATAATATTAGGTCACACAATGTGTGTGGGAAAAAGGAGTAGATTTGAAAACGTAAATGAATCAGTTAGTAAGTCCACTCCCACCTCTCTGGCCAGGTGCTGGAGGTGCTGAGTCAGATCCTACAGACAGACTCCTTATCTCAGGTCCAGAGGTGGCTTCTGCTGGCAGGCCAGAGAGGTAACATGCTGGCTCTTCTCTTGTACTATCTCAAAATGAAACATTTGATGAGGTTTATTCTTTTTTTTAATATAGATTTTGTTTGCTCTCTCTTCTTCTGAATATAGATTTGTCTTAATTTTGTGTTATTATTTTATTATATAATATATTTCGATTATCATTATTTGATTGTTTGGTTGCATTATTTGTTTATTTTTATCATTATTATAAATATTCATATAAATATTTATGGTTAATTTATTGTCATTCTAAATCATATTCAGTATCGTCATGCCATCATAGTGGTCTGTTCCTAAAAAAACAACCACAGAGAAGGACCTAGTGATGGGGCATGATCCAGCAGGCCATGGTAGACTCAAAGCCTTGGGCCACCATGGGGACATTTGAACACTTCCAGCCGTGCATCCCTGCTCCACCACACTGTCTACACAAGGCTCTTTATCAGACTCAGGGCCCACAGGAAGCAACAGGGATCAAAGGTTAGCCTTACAGCGCTCTTCTGACCACAACACTTCCATCTGAACCGTGCTCAGCAAAGCACACAACTCGTAACAATGTGGTTATTTGTGTGTTCTTTTGACGCAGCTTCAGCCATGCCAAGCGTTCCTCCACTGAGGACAGACCAGGTAAGAGGAAGGGTTTTTTATTACCAACTATGCTGCCGTGCAAATCTTTGTTTGAATCTTTCCACACACAAAGACGCTGTGTGCTTCACCTGTTTCACAGAGAGGATTGGAGAAGCAGAGGTCCTTGAGATCCACCATGAAGAGGAATAACAGTAGTAGTCTGAATATATATATATTTTATATAAGAATATATAAGTTTTTTTTTCTTATATTTCTCAAAGAGGGAGTAAAAGTAACGATTCTTTCTATGGAATAATGTTATAAGGCTACAATGGCCTGTGCTATGTCACAAAAGAAAATCAGTGTGGAAAAAGAACGCAATACAATTGCGACAAATAAGGATAAACCCACCTCAATGTGCTTGAAAGCAATCTACAGACATTTATTGTGTATGACATACAATACTGTATAATGAATAATAATAACACGGTTTTATGCATTTTCGTTTCTTCATCATTCATTGTCATCGTTCAGATAAGTTATTTTGCAATTGGAAGATACTGGTTTTCTTTTTGCATCATTGAAGAAGTTGTCCCTATGCAGATACAGTACTTAAATAAATCAGATTACCGGCAATGCTACCTGTTTGATTTATATAATCAAAGTTTCTCCCTTGAACATCACTGAAAAACACATAAATAAAGAGGTCGCTCCTCTTTTTGAAACACAGCCCATCGGTGTGTCTTTCCTTTCTTTTTTTCATTCTTTCGCTTTCTTCTTTATTTTGTATTTGTTTTTTCTCTTTCTTTCTTTCTTTCTTTCTTTCTTTCTTTCTTTCTTTCTTTCTTTCTTTCTTTCTTTCTTTCTTTCTTTCTTTCTTTCTTTCTTTCTTTCTTCCTTTCGCATTATTTTTCTTTCATTCTTTCTCTCCATTTCTTTCTCTTCTTATTTGTTTCTTTATGTCCTGCTCGTCTACTTGCTTACTTTCTTTCTCTTGCTCTATCTTTCTTTCTTTCTATCTCTCTTCCTTTCTTTCTTTTGTCTATGCATACTTGGTTCCTAGGGGATGAGGTGAAGCTCAGGATTCACTAATGAGTGAGTAGAGAGACAACTTGTTCATTAATTCATTATCATGACAAAAATAGGTTGGCTATGTCATGATGACAAGTTATTTTCTCGTTATCACGTTATTCCGGCTTCTGTTTTGGGCTGTGGTCGTAGGCCTGCATGTATCCCACATATTCACAATTTAAGTCAGGACCCAGCAAGCGAAGACCCAGGAAGTCTCTCTGTGGGAGTCAAGACCCGGGAAACAAAGACTAAGGGAGTCTCTCTGTGGGAGTCAAGACCCGGGAAACAAAGACTAAGGGAGTCTCTCTGTGGGAGTCCCTCGAGGACTATGTGTCGTACTTCACTCCTTGTTAGGATTTCCACCTGCAGACGGCGTTACCGTGGCTCCTCTGCTCGAGGCAGTAACCCGTCTAATCTGTGCCATCCACCTACCCTTGCTTACACTGACCTTGATGTGATGGGAGGACTCTGGAACTGCCAATCGGCGGTCAAGAAGGCGGACTCGATTTCAGCCTACGCGTCCCTCATGACCCTTCACTTCCTGGCCCAGACAGAGACTTGGATCACTCCAGAGAACTCTGCTACTCCTGCTGCCCTCTCCACCGTCTACTCATTCTCACACACCCCTAGACCATCCGGGCGAGGAGGAGGTTACAGACTCCTTATCTCGCCCATGTGGTCCTACCAGGTCCTTCCACTAGAACACTTAAACAGATCTGCGTTTGAACTCTACGCTGTCACTGTCACCATTCCTATCAAGCTCTCCATTGTGGTGATCTACCTTCCTCCAGGTCCCCTCCGTGACTTCAATGACGAGATGGATGCCCTCCTCAGCTGCTTTCCTGAGAATGGCAAACCACTCGTTATCCTCGCGACTTCAACATCCTGCCAGAGAAATTTGCACTCACCTGAACTACCATCCTTTTTCGCCACCTTTGACTTAACACTAACCCCTTCTCCCACACACAGGGCCGGGAACCAGCTTGACCTAATATTCACTAGGTCCTGTTGGCACCTCTGCTCTCTCCCGTTACCCCGCCTCCCGGTCTGAACATCACTTTTGTTGTTTTTCTCTCCCTTTGAAATCCTCTCCCCACCTCTCTCTAGTCTCCGCATTGTCACCACTCGCCGTAACCTCAAATCCCTCTCTCCCTCTACCTTTGCCTCTACTGTTCTGTCTTCACTACGTTCTATCGAACGATTCTCTCAACTATCTACAGATGAATCTTCAGACACTCTGCTATCCTCCCTCTCCTCCTTCTTGGATTCCCTCTGTCCCTTCCACTCCAGACCAGCGCGATCCTCACCCCCCCCCTCCTTGGCTGTCCGATCCTCTGCGGACTTGTAGAACAAAGTTGCTGGCAGCTGAGAGGAAATGGAGGAGATCAGATCTGCCTTCTAACCGGACCAAAATCAACTCCTTCTGCCTCAAACTCCAGGAAACTGTTTTCCCTGTTTTCGACCCTCCTCAACCCTCCCTCACTCCCCACCTCCTTCCTGCCTTCCTGCTGATGACTTTGTTACCTACTTTACCCAGAAAGTGAAGGACATCAGCTCCTCTTTCATCCCTGCCTCCATCCTCCCTCCACCAATCCCCTCCTCCTCCGTCTTTACCCAATTTAGCCCTCTCACCTCTGACGAGGTCAACGGAATAATAACATCTAACCATGCCACCACCTGCCTCCTTGATGCTATCCCCTCCTCTCTCCTCCAGGATGTCTCAAGCGACATCCTGCCATTTCTCACCTCACTTATCAACTCCTCCCTCACTCAGGCATTGTTCCCAGCATCTTTTCAAGAACTGCCAGAATAAAGCCTCTCTCAAAAAACCAACTCTTTAATACCACCGACATTCAGAACTACAGACCGGTATCACTTCTTTCAATTCCTCTCTAAACACTCGAACGTGTCATTACTAACCAACTGTCCTCCTATCTCTCATCTAACAACCTGCTTGACCCTCACTCAGTCAGGCTTCAAAAAGGCACACTCCACTGAGACGGCTCTCCTCGCGGGTGACTGAGACCCTCCGTGCTGCCAGAGCCTCGCCCTCTCATCGGTTCTTCATTCTCCTCGACTATCCGCAGCATTTTATACGGTGAACCACCAGATCCTCCTTGCCACTCTTGCTGATCTTAGCATCGCTGAATCTGCTCTTTCCTGGTTCACATCCTACCTGATGAACCACCCTATCAAGTGACATGGAATGGCTCCTTATCCAAACCTTGCACGCTTGAAACTGGGGTCCCTCAAGGCTCTGTACTGGGGCCTTTTCTGTTCTCCCTCTATACCAGATCTCTGGGCTCTGTAATTGCATCACACGGCTTTTCCTATCACTGCTATGCTGACGACACTCAGCTATTTATCTGATAAAGCCCTGATTGCAACACGCATTATCGGAATGTCTGGCGACGTCAGCCACCTTGACAACTGCTCATCACCTGAGGCTTAATCTCACACAAAACGAGCCTCCTCCTAATCCCAGGGAAAAGATTGCCCACACAATGGACTTACTGGTCACCGTTGAGAACATCACTGTATCTCCTTCTCCAACTGCCAGAAACCTCAGTGTGATATTGGACATTCAGTTATGCTGACACGCGCAAACATTACTGCGGTGGCCCGATCCTGTTAGATTTGGCACTTTTACAACATCCGCAGAATCGGCCCTTCCTCACAAGGGAAGCAGCTCAGCTTCTAGTGCACAATCACTGGTTCATCTTCCGCATCGGACTACTGTAACTCACTCCTGGTTGAACTTCCTGCCTCTGCAATTAAACCTTTGCAGTGCGTCCAGAATGTGGCAGCGCGCCTCGTGTTTAACCTACCGAAGTTCTCCCATGTGACCCCCCTCTTCCGGGACCTCCACTGGCTCCCTGTAGTAAGCTCACATCAAAATTTAAGAAGATGGTACTGGCATACAAGGCAGTCGATGGAACTGCCCCTGCCCACCTCCAAGCATTGCTAAAGCCACACACCCCAGCTCGACCCCCCCCGCTAAACTACCTCAGCTGGACTTCTGGTACTGCCATCGCTAAGAGCTAGCAAAGGTCGTTCAGTAAAGTCACAACTTTTCTTGGTTTTGGGACCTCAGTGGTGGAACGAGCTCCCTGCCGTTCTCAGGACCGCAGTCGCTCACTATCTTCCGAAAAAGACTCAAGACTCACCTGTTCAGAGTACACCTCGACTCTGCATAGCCACCCTCCCCCCTCGGGCCACCATTGTACACTGACTGTATTGTATTGTGCTATATTGTATTGTATTATAGTACTTAACTGTGTAGCAATTGCAGTAGCTGCTATCATTGCTGTAACACGGGGAATTGGTTAGCCTAGCGATTGTTGTACTTGCACTTGGTTCTATGAACATCCTTTCTGTACCGACAGCGATATATTGTTGCACTTCTTATGACAAATGTACTTATTGTAAGTCGCTTTGGATAAAAGCGTACAAAATGCCCTAAATGTAAAGTGAAAATGTAAGTCAGAAATGTGGTAATTTTTATGGTCATTTTCATCCTTACACTTCCTTCACAGGCAATTGCTTTTTCCTTCACAGGCAAAATATTATGTACAGTACCTGTCAGATGGTTGCCGGGAAAAGTGTACAAAACATTGTTATTGTTTAGGCTCGGGCTGTCGGCTACATTTGTGTTAATTTAGTAACATTGTTGTGACTTTTAAAATTATTTGTTTCTTCCTGTAATGAGAACACATGGTTGGAGTTAGTGCATTTGTTTCTTTTGTGTATGTTATATTCATAATTTTCCTACATATTCGTGATTATATCTCTTCTTCCTGACTGACCTCCCTGAATGCAGTCTAGCCCCACATTGTTTACTTCCTTTGTCTATTTACCTATATATTTGTGGCATAGTAGTCCCTGTTCCAGTTTATTCTGGGTTTGGTTTATCAAATAGTACCTTGGCATGGTTTTTCCTTTTCCTCTGTTTTATTTAATTATTCATTGATTTTGGTTTTTGGCCCTGGACTGCATTGTGATTGGCATAGTTAGGTCTAGTGGGAAAAACAGTAGTGGCAGCTGCAATCAAGACCACCAGGGGATCAGCTTTAATGATTTCAGGACAATTCAAAACTTTTTCAGTGAATATTGGTCCTTTGTATAGAGGACACAATAATGGCGAATTCTCCACTGGAGGTCGGGAGTCTACACAGGTTAAACGGTGCCACAGTTGGGATGCTACAAGGTATTTTAAAACCAATACTCCTTTAAAAGACATATGAGGGAGCAACGATTTCCACTTGGAAAGTTTCCCCTCAATTTTCTCGGTGACGCCCTCCCAGTTCTTCTGGACTATGTGTTCCTTACCAAGGAACACCCCCAGGTACTTAAAACCATCTTTTTGCCAAGTCAGGCTCTGGGGAAGAACTGGGAGACCGTCACGCCACTTACCGACAGCGAGGGCTTCGCTTTTTTTCCAATTCACCCTCGCTGCCGATGTTACGCTAAACCCTTTTACAGTGTTGATTAAAATGTCTACATCTCTCTGGTTTTTAATAAAAACAACAATGTCATCAATGTCAATGTCATAAAATTATCCATAAGTAAGAAATTAAGAACAAAAATGAAATTACTTAAAACACACATTGGGGTTCTTCCCATCTTCATCCTTTGTTCATTTGTCGTTTAACTTTAGGCAAAAGTTTCCTTAATCTAAAAACCTCAAGATCAGTGAAGCCAGAATCATCTTTTTGATTCTGGCCGAGGTATTAAACAAAACTTAAAACTGGGAAATGCTCTTCCATTTGAACTCCTTTAGCATTTTTGGATTTGGCTAAAAACGCCTGTATAAGTTCCACAGAGTAAAAATATTTTTAGTGTTGCTTATTTTAGAACCAGATATGTCACTGCTGTCAGAGACACACATCACTTTCGCTTTCCTCTGTCGGCCCCTTTACTATCCTTCTGTCCTCATCCACCTTACTACTCTTTGCTTCCTGCTTAGTTGCTCTAGTATTTCTCCCTCGTTTAGAAGTTTTTTCCTTCAGTACCTCCTCTTCCTCCAACTCAGCCTCCTCCAGGCTCCACCTGTTCCCCCCATGTAGGCTTACTGCTCCCCATGACTGTCTCCTCTGCCTGTTCCCCCCATGTAGGCTTACTGCCTCCCACACATGTCTCCTCTGTCTGTATTTCCTCTTCCTCCTCTGACATCCTCCTGCGTTTCACTGACGCCACCAATATTTATCTACACACTCACACTTTTCCCCAGCTATTTCTTCCCCCACCTCACTTTCTACCCCATCATCACCCAAAACCTCTCCCCCACTTGCCTGATCATTTTCGCTCACACCGTGCACATCATCCATACTCA
The DNA here is from genome assembly GCA_900291075.1 of Melanogrammus aeglefinus. Lineage (NCBI taxonomy): Eukaryota > Metazoa > Chordata > Actinopteri > Gadiformes > Gadidae > Melanogrammus > Melanogrammus aeglefinus. Next base: position 10,120 of record OLKM01002758.1, on the reverse strand, counting down.
CCTCCCCCCCCCCCCCGTGCTCCATGTCGGACACAGTAGCGGCGAGTGGCGGCGCGCTCCGCGGCACCGCTATCGGCCGCTAAGATGCTAAGCGCTGCTTGGATGCAACCAGCGGAGTAGCGGAATGCCCCGCCACAGGGCCTGTTACATCAAATTCTGCGACCCACCGAAAAGTGTGACCTCAGGGGGCGCTGTTGCATATTTTCTGCAGTATGGACGAGTTTGAAGCGTAGACAGCATTACAAAAACATAGCCTACACATAAGGTCCCCCCCCGAACCAATTACCTTTTTATTAAAGGTGCTTAATAAATACATTTGATTGATTTGATTAGCACTTTACAGATCCATACAATTGATACGGCGTTTAGTACGGTAACCGTATGCCATTGCTTCTTTAGCCATAAAAAGCTACAGTCAGTGTTAAATTACACTGATTTACCTTAGCATTTCCTATTATAGGCTGCTGTGTAAAATGCTGTTTAGAATTAATGTTAGTATCAAGAAAAGAAAGACCCACCGGTGGGGGGAGATCTTATGTTTTATTTATGTTTGTTATAATGCACACGTGCATGTTGCAGAAAATGTACAACAGCGCCCCCTGGGGTCACACTTTTCGGTGGGTCGCAGAATTCGATGAACCGCCGGGCGTCACACGACCAAACTCACCCCTCGGCCAGGCGGAGCCGGATCCCCTTGTCTCGGACAGGCTTTCACGGTGTGTCCCTCTTCGTTACATCGAAAACACTTCATAGCCGACGAGGTGGCGAATATCACGTAGTCGTAATGTTCATCTATTTTAACAGGGAATCAGAGTTTGAGCTCCGCATCCCGATAAGGATCATGCGGCTGTCTACGGTGAGACACGTGTTTCAGCAGCTGAGATCTACATCCAGTGTCCAGACATCATATTTTTAATGGGCGAAAAGTTAATTGTAATACACAAGGTGTGAGGTGGACGTGTCTGCAAGAATGCAAGGCCGTTAGGGGTCTGGCCGTTAGGGGGAGCATGGAGCACCAGGTCTGCTGGGGCGATTGGGTCTGGTTGCCGACAGGTGTCCGTAATCAGACCCAATCAGGAAGTGTGTATTTATGTGTCTGCTTTGCCTTTCAATGACAGAGAGCGAAACAGAGAGCGAGAGGCTCCGCACGCTGAAGAGGAGCTGAAGGCAGAGAGTCTGCCAAACCGTATTGGACCTTTTGATTTACGGCTTTTGTGTTAGTTTGATTTATTGCTTGTTCGCTTTGCCTCAAATAAAGCGAACAAAGGAAAAACGCCACCGCTGTCTCCGCCCACTCTGTTCGAACCTGCTATAGTAACACTGTTGTTTTTTATTGCCCGTCATCAAATAAAACATAAGGGGTAACACTGTCGTTTTTTATTGCCCGTCATCAAATAAAACATAAGGGGTAACACTGTTTTTTATTGCCCGTCATCACATAAAACGTAAGGGGTAACACTGTCATTTTTTATCAAGCAAAACCTTAGGGGGAACACTTGTTTTTTAATGCCCAACAAATAAAATGTAAGGGTAACACTGTCATTTTTTATTGCCAGATATAAAAAAAAAACAAGGTGTAGCACTGTCATTTTATATTGCCCGTCATCAAATAAAACCTAAGGGGTAACACTGTCGTTTTTTTATCAAATAAACATAAGGGGTAACACTGTAGTTTTTTTATTGCCCGTCATCAAATAAAACATAAGGGGTAACACTGTCGTTTTTTATCAAGTAAAACATAAGGGGTAACACTGCCATTTTTTATTGCCCGATATCAAATAAAACATTAGGGGTAACACTGTCGTTTTTTATTGCCCGTCATCAAATAAAGCGTAAGGGGTAACACTGTCGTTTTTTATTGGCCGATATCAAAAAAAACATAAGGGGTAACACTGTCATTTTTTATCAAGCAAATCCTTAGGGGTAACACTGTCGTTTTTTTATTGCCCGATATCAAATAAAACATAAGGGGTAACACGGTCGTTTTTTAATGCCCGTCATCAAATAAAACATAAGGGGTAACACTGTCGTTTTTTATTGCCCGACATCAAATAAAACATAAGGGGTAAGACTGTTGTTTTTTAATGCCCATCAACAAATAAAACGTAAGGGGTAACACCAGAGATGGGACAAAGTCAGTGTTTGGCAAGTCCCAAGTAAGTCCCAAGTCTTAACAGTCAAGTCCGAGTCGAGTCCCAAGTCAAGACAGGGAAAGGCAAGTCGAGTCCAAGTCAAAGTCACACCAAAGCCAAGTCCAAGTCCAAGTCCAAGTCCCAAACTTTTTCAAGTCTTGAACAAGTCACCATGTATTTTCACTTAATGTCAATATTAGGCTATTGATCATAATTTCCACATATCACTCTAATGTGTAATTTCTTATCAATAGTTATAATATGTTCATTGTTTCTGTTTTTCAAATGGGTTATGAATATGCGCATGTGCCGAAATCTTATGTTGTTAAAGTAGCCAAATAAGAGTGGGAAAACCGCCCAATCTGGCAACACTGCCTGAATTGGCCTCACCTCCAGCGTTCAACGTAAATCAATGAACCAACTGAAACGAAGCCGATATGAAAACTTAAAACTGTGATTCTGAAGAAAGCATAAATGATATCGAAATTTAGTTTAGATATTATTGAAGATATGAGTGTGTAGATTTGTTACATTTTTTGAACAAAGGTAAGTGGTTGAACAATGATTTAGTTACGATGTCTTAAGTTGCCAGAGGCTGGCCAGCCAGCTTTCAATGGACTAACTCAAAACGCAGCAGATATGAAACTAAAACTGTTATTCTGAATAAAGTATAAATGATATCGAAATTTTGTTTTGATATTATTAAAGTGTAGGCTAGATTTGACTTCGCTTTCTGTTTTTTTCTTCATCTTCACGGAAGTGAATGCGTCTTGGGTGTCTAGCCCTCTAGGCGGGAAATAGGTTAGATATCTAAAACAATAAATGTTTTTAACTCAAGACGTGTCGAGTCATTACAAGTCAAAGAGGCAAAGTCCGAGTCAAGTCTCAAGTCAATAGCAGTCAAGTCTAAGTCGAGTCGCAAGTCATGCGTAATTTGGTCAAGTCGAGTCTGAAGTCATCAAAATCATGACTCGAGTCTGACTCGAGTCCAAGTCATGTGACTCGAGTCCACATCTCTGGGTAACACTGTCATTTTTTATTGCCAGACATAAAAAAAAAACATAAGGTGTAACACTGATATTTTATATTGCCCGTCATCAAATAAAACCTAAGGGGTAACACTGTCGTTTTTTATCAAATAAACATAAGGGGTAACACTGTAGTTTTTTTATTGCCCATCATCAAATAAAACATAAGGGGTAACACTGTCGTTTTGTATCAAGTAAAACATAAGGGGTAACACTGTCGTTTTTTATCAATCAAAACATAAGGGGAAACACTGTCATTTTTTATTGCCCGATATCAAATAAAACATAAGGGGTAACACTGTCGTTTTTTATTGCCCGTCATCAAATAAAACCATAAGGGGTAACACTGTCGTTTTTTATTGCCCGTCATCAAATATAAAGCGTAAGGGGTAACACTGTCGTTTTTTATTGCCCGATATCAAAAAAAACATAAGGGGTAACACTGTCGTTTTTTATCTTACAAAATGTAAGGGGTAACACTGTCTTTTTTTTTTGCCCGATATCAAATAAAACATAAGGGGTAACACTGTTGTTTTTTATTGCCCGTCATCAAATAAAACGTAAGGGGTAACACTGTCGTTTTTTATTGCCCGATATAAAAAAAAACATCAGGGGTAACACTGTCGTTTTATATTGCCCGTCATCAAATAAAACATAAGGGGTAACACTGTCGTTTTTATCTATAAAACATAAAGGATGTAACACTGTTGTTTTTTTATTGCCCAGTCATCAAATAAAACATAAGGGGTAAACACTGTCGTTTTTTTATCAAGTAAAACATAAGGGTAACACTCGTCGTTTTTATCAATCAAAACATAAGGGGAAACACTGTCATTTTTTATTGCCCGATATCAAATAAAACATAAGGGGTAACACTGTCGTTTTTTATTGCCCGTCATCAAATAAAACGTAAGGGGTAACACTGTCGTTTTTTATTGCCCGTCATCAAATAAAACGTAAGGGGTAACACTGTCGTTTTTTATTGGCCGATATCAAAAAAAACATAAGGGGTAACACTGTCGTTTTTTATCTTACAAAATGTAAGGGGTAACGCTGTCTTTTTTTTTTGCCCGATATCAAATAAAACATTGTTGTTTTTTATTGCCCGTCATCAAATAAAACGTAAGGGGTAACACTGTCGTTTTTTATTGCCCGATATCAATTAAAACATAAGGGGTAACACTGTGTTTTTTTATTGCCCGTCATCAAATAAAACATAAGGGGTAACACTGTTGTTGTTTTTTGCCCGTCATCAGATAAAACGTAAGGGGTAACACTGTTGTTTTTTAATGCCGATCAACAAATAAAATGTAAGGGGTAACACTGTCATTTTTTTATTGCCGATATAAAAATAAAAACATCAGGTGGGGATCACACACTGGTCGTTTTATATTGCCCGTCATCAAATAAAACATAAGGGGTAACACTGTCGTTTTTTATCAAATAAAACATAAAGGATAACACTGTTGTTTTTTATTGCCCGTCATCAAAGAAAACATTAGGGGTAACACTGTCGTTTTTTTTATCAATCAGAAACACAAGTTAACACGAGTGAGATACACATATAATTTTTTATTGCCTGATATCAAAATAAAACGTAAGGGTAACACTGTTGTATTTTTATTGCCCGTCATCAGATAAAAACGTAAGGGGTAAGATTTGTCGTTTGTTAACTCAACAAAACGTAAGGGGTAACACTGTCGTTTTTTATTGCCCGATTATCAAATATAAAACATAAGGGGTAACAGCGTCGTTTTTTATTGCCCTTCATCAAATAAGACATAAGGGGTAACTCTGTCGTTTTTTTTTTGCCCGATATCAAATAAAACATAAGGGGTAACACTGTTGTTTTTTATGGCCCGTCATCAAATAAAGCGTAAGGGGTAAAAATGTTGTTTTTTGTTAAATAAATTAATGTTTCTTAGCTCAGGACGTAGAGCAGTTGTCACCTAACCAATAGGTTGCTAGTTCGATCCCCAGCTCATCTTTTATCAAATAAAACGTAAGGGGTAACACTGTCGCTTTTTATCTGTCTTTTTTTATTGCCTTACATCAAAAAAAACATAAGGCGTAACACTGTCGTTTTTTATTAAACAAAACGTAAGGGGTAACACTCATTTTTTATTGCCCGTCATCAAATAACGTAAGGGGTAACACTGTCGTTTTTTATTAAACAAAATGTAAGGGGTAACACTGTCTTGTTTTTTTGCCCGATATCAAATAAAACATAAGGGGTAACACTGTTGTTTTTTATTGCCCGTCATCAAATAAAACGTAAGGGGTAACACTGGCGTTTTTTATAGCCAGATATCAAAAAAAACATAGGGAGTAACACGCTGTGTCGTTTTTATTCTGACCAGAAATGTAAGGGGTAACACTGTCGGTTTTTTTTTGCCCCGTTATCCAATAAAACATAAGGGGGATAACAACTGTGGTGTTTGCTGAGGTCGCGGTCATCAAGATACAACATAAGAGGTAACACTGTTTGTCGTGTGGCTCTTCGTTCGCGCACCGCGTCATTCAGAATAAAACGTAAGAGTGTCTAGCACCTGTCGTTTTTGTAATCAAAGAATACATATAAGGGGTAACACAGTTGTTTGTTAATGCCCATGCACCATCAAACAGATGAGAGAGTAAAGGACTGTAACGAGCAGACTAGTCTCGATGTCTTAGTGCCGATCTCGAACATAAGACATGTGGCGGTGGTAACATGTCGTGATCTATTGACGCGATATCAATAAACATACGGGTATACAGTGTCGTTTAAAGTTATAGCTGTCTTACATCAGATCAAAAACATATACGGGGTAACACTGTCGTTGTCTCTGTTGCCCCGAACGAGGATCAAGATAAATACAGGGGTAACCACGTGTGTTTTATATGTCCGGTCATCGCAATAAAACGTAAGGGTATAGATCGGTTGTTTTTTTGTCATAAATAAATAAATGGGATTGAGCTCCAGGGCGTAGATTAGTTGTCACCTAACAATAGGTTTGCTAGTTCGAGTCCCCCAAGCTCATCCGCTAGCTGAGGGAGTTGTTTGTCCCAGACTATGACACTTAGACACTAAGACTACCCCGGCTGAGACCTGTGACTCGTCGTTTTTATTAAACAAAACGTAAGGGGTTAACACTGTCATTGTTTTATTGCCCGATATCAAGAAAAAAAGCATGAGGGTAACACAGTCTTTTTGTTTTTTCTTCCGTCATCACAATAACGTAAGGTGTATAGACCGCTCGTGTCTTATTAAAAAAAATTAATGTTTCTTAGCTCAGGACGTAGAGCAGTGGTCACACCTACCAATAGTTGCTAGTGTTCGAGTCCGCAGCTCATCATTTATCAAATAAAAGTAAGGGGTAGACACTGTCGCTTTTTATCTGTCTTGTTTTTATTTGCCTTCACATAAAAAAACATAAGGGGATAACACTGTCGGTTTTTTATTAAACAAACAGTAAGGGGTCACACTGTCATCTTTTTATTATTGCCGATGAATCAAAAAAACAAACATAAGGAGGTAACACTGTCGTTCTTTTATTGCCCGTACATCAGAGTAACGTAAGGGGTAACACTGTGTCGTTTTATTATTAACAAAGACGTAAGGGGTACACTGTCATTTGTTTATTTGCCCGATATCAAAAAAAACATAAGTGGGTAACACTTGTCGTTTTTATTGGCCCGTCATCAAGATAAAACATAAGGGGTAAGCCTGTCGTTTTTTATGAAAGTAAAAAATTGGCTTTAGGCTACAGGATGTAGAGCCAGTTGTTACTCTAAACCAAATAGGTTGCTAGTTCGATCACCAGCTCCGTCCTAGCTGATGTTTGTGTTGCCCTGAGTATGACACTTAACCCTAGACTACCTGAACCTAACGTTGTCGTATCAAAATAAAATGTACCGGTGTATCTACTGTCGCTTTTTTTATCTGTCTTTTTCTATGGCCCGTCATCAAATAAAACGTAAGGGGTAAAACTGTCATTTTTTATCAAATAAAACATAAGGGGTAACACTGTTGTTTGTTTTTATGTCCCGTCATCAAATAAAACGTAAGGGGTAAACATGTTTAGTTTTTTGTCAAAACTATAATAAATGGGGATTTAGCTCAGGAGCGTAGATTATTGTCACCTAACCAGCAATAGGTTGCTAGTTCGAGTCCGCAGCTCATCCTATGCTAGGGATTGGTTTTGTCCAGACTATGACACTTTAACCCTGAACTACCCTGAACCTTACTGTCGTTTTTATTAAACAAAACGTAAAGGGTAAACACTGTCATTTTTTTATGCCGGATATCAACAAAAAACATAAGGGGTAACACTGTCGTTTTTATTGCCCGTCATCAAATAACGTAAGGGGTAAGACTGTCGTTTTTTATTAAAAAAATTAATGTTTCTTAGCTCAGGACGTAGAGCAGTGTCACCTAAACCAATAGGTTGCTAAGTTCGAATCCCATCCACTCGCTCGAGGTGAGGCATCGCAGCACTGCGACAGCGAGAGCGAGCGCAGCACGCGTAAGCGTATAGATATGAGTCTTTTAACTGTATTTTTTATATGCCTTAACAGTTGCTAATATATCCATTCGCGCTGCAGTAGAGGCGGCCTGTATAGACTGTGACGTGCGTGTTTTGCTCACGATTCTATCAAAGTAAACGTGAGGAGTTACACTGTCGCATTGTTTATCTGGTACTATTGTTTCAGATTGCCATACATCAACAACAACACATCAGCGGTAACATGTTCGTTTGTTTATTAATACGACGTCACACGCGTCACACTGCACGTTTAATTGACCCGATGAGGTCAGAAAGAAAAAACATAAGGCGTAACTGTCGGTTTTTAGATTGCTCGTGCATCACATGCGTCATGGTTCACTCTGTCGTTTTCGTATTAAACCAAAAACCTAGAGGGGTCACTGCATTTTCGTATGCGGTATCAAGTTGTTCATAGAGTGGAACATGTCGTTTTTATTGCGCCGTACGATCAAATAAAACATACAGTGTGGTAAGCTGTCGTCGTTTTTTATGATATAAAAAATTGGCTTTAGCTGCAGGATGTAGAAGCAGTTGTTACCGTAACCCAATAGGTTGCTCAGTTGATCACCAGCTCCTCCTAGCTGAGTGTTTGTGTGCCCCTTGAGTATGACACTTAACCTTAACTACGCTGAACCTAAACTGTTGTCTTTATCAAATAAAATGTAGAGTGGGTAACACTGTCGCTTTTATCAGTCTCTTTTGTCCTATGGCCCGTCATCAAATAAAACGTAAGGGGTAAAAACTGTCATATTTTTATCATAATATAAAACATACAGGGGTAACTAGTTGTTGTATTTTAATGGCCGTCATCGAATTAAAAAACATAAGGGTGTAACATGTTGTTTTTATGGCAACGATATCAAAAAGAGAAACAAGGGGTAAACACTGGTCGTTTTTATCAAATAAAAATAAGTGGTAACACTGGCATTGTTTTATTCACCGCATATCGAAATAAAACGTAAGGGGTCACACTGTCGTTTTATATTGCCGATATCAAAATAAAACATAAAGGGGTAACCACTGTCGTTTTTTATCAATGAAAACATTAAGGGGTAACACTATAATTATTTTATTGCCTCGAAGTATCAAATAAATATGTAAGGGGTAACACTTGTTGTAGTTTTTATTGGCGCGTCATCAGATAAAACGTAAGGCGTAACACTGTCGGTTTTTTATAAAAAGAAAAAACGCTAAGAGGGTAACACTGTTGTATTTATTGCCCGTTTATCAAATAAAACGTAAGGGGTAACAACTGTCGTTTTTTATCAAACAAAACGTAAAGGGGTAAACTGCATTATTTTATGGCCCCGATATCAAAAAAAACATAAAGGGGTAACACTGGTTGTTTTTTATTGTCCGTCACAAATAACGTAAGGGGTAAAAACTGTCGAGTTTTATCTCAAACAAGAACGTAAGGGGTAACCACTGTAATGTTTTATATGCCGCGATATCAAAGAGAAAAACATAAGGGGTAAGACTGTCTGTGTTTTATATTGCCCGATATGCAAATAGAAACATAAGGGTAACACTGTCGTTTTTTATTGCCGTCATCAAATAAATATGTAAGGGCGGTAAGACGCTGTCGTTTTTATCAAATAAAAATATGTTGGTTTTAGCTCAGGAGGTAGAGCAGTTGTGACTACCTACCAATCGGTAAGCGTAGTTCGATCCCCAGCTCCTCTTAGCTGAGTGATTGTGTGTCCCTGACTATGACACTTAACCCTAACTACCCTGAACCTTACTGTTGTCTTTTATCAAATAAAATGTAAGGGGTAACACTGTCGCTTTTTATCTGTCTTTTTTTATTGCCCGACATCAAAAAAAACATAAGGGGTAACACCGTCGTTTCTTATTGCCCGTCATCAAATAAAACAATAGGGGGTAAAACTGTCGTTTTTTATTGCCCGTCATCAAATAAAACGTAAGGGGTAACACTGTCGTTTTTTATTGCCCGATATCAAAAAAAACATAAGGGGTATTATTGTAGTTTTTTTATCAATATAAACATAAGGGGTAACACTGTTGGTTTTTCTATGTGCCGTCGAACAAGTACTCAAACGTTAGGGGGTAGCCACTGTCGTTGGTTTTGTATCAACGAAAACATAAAGGTACACGACTGTCATTTTTTATTGCCGATATCAAATAGAACATAAGAGGGGTAACAATCTTCGTTTTTTATCTGCCCGTCATCAAATAAAACGTAAGGGGTAACACATGTCATTTTTATCAAAATAAATAATTGGTTTTAGCTTCAGGATGTGGAGCATTCTATTACCGGAATAGGTTGCTAGCTCAATCCCAGCTCCTCCTAGCTGAAGGGTTGTGTGTTTAAGTATGACAACTTAACCCTAACTAACCCTGAAAGCCTAACTGGTTGTCTTTAATCAAATAAAACGTAAGGTAACACTGTCGTTTTTATTGTCTATTTATTGCC
>OLKM01002757.1:34541-55788 GCA_900291075.1 Melanogrammus aeglefinus | reverse complement strand
GGATACTAGTCAACTGGCGCATGCTGTCGTTGCTAGTTTACAACTGGCGCAGAGCTGCTTTTGCCACGCAGCGCCACTCGCCGGTAAATTAGGGAATGCATCTTGCGCCCCAAGGGGCGGGTTCGGCGAAGAGGAGGCGCGCCTGTTCTGGCGCAAACGGTATTTGTACGTTTCTGAAAACCATTGCGCTACTGACCAGATACCTGGCTTTAAAGTCAGTGGCGCGTTGTTCAGATGCTGATTTTAAGGGCGCATGCATACATGCGCATGCATGATAGCGGATTGCTTGCTGCACCTCTGCGCATACATCTGTGCTTCTCTCATTCTACACGGACAGCAGTCCCATTTTTGCAAAACCATACATAATTACGAAGGACAAAAAATTACCACACAAGGAAATCAGTTGTGGTGTCCATAAATGATAAAATATAAAAATAATCAATAATATATCAAAGAAATTTTGTCCAGCTGGCGAAACAATTACTGGCGATTTCCTCCAAGGCCGCTGTTCAGGAAGCAATTTTGGGTGGTTCTCAATCCCCTATAAAGCCAAGTTCGCGTTGTTTGATGCTCGAAGCACATCCGGTTATCTTCTTGGTGAACTATTCATGGCGTGCGCCTGGCAAACCCGCCATCATTAATAGAATCCCCATGGAACATTGCGCGGATCGTTCTTGAAAGGGGATCGGGAAAAAACGCTCATGATTGGTTCATGCACGTTACGCCCCAACCCAACCTAGCGGGTAATAGCTGCTTCAGACCGAACCTTTTACACTTGCGCCGCGCGGGAAAGTGTCATTTATCCGCCTGGAAAATAGGATAGGCCGTAAACCGCCCACAAGCTATTGCCGCTGGTTGCGCTTTTCCCACTTGCGTTTCAGACCGTTTAAAATAAGGGCTAAAACCAGGTTATTTCTGATTCCAGTAGCGCAAATGGGTTTTTCAGACACGTCAAACTACCGTTTTGCGCCAGAGCACGCGGCTCTCCTTCCGCCGAACCGCCCCTTGGGCGCAAGTCATTCCCATAATTTACCGGCAAGTTGGCGCTGGTGGCAAAGAACGCTGCTGCGGCGTTGTAAGTACTGCAACGACACATGGCCAGTGACTAATCACTTGCGCCTGGATGCAAGAATAGGGCCCTAATGTGCAAAGCTCCCGATTTTGCGGCTACAGATATCTCTTGCTTATGCTGGAATCACTCCTGCAGATGTTGCCTCGGGTAGATTGCATGCACAGATGGCACAGCTCCAGATGCGAGCCTTAACCCGATTCTTCGTCGAAATCCCTGGGACAAGTCCATCGAGCTCTCCTTGGTTGTCCGATTGTAAGTGTTTCACACAACATGAGGAGGGCAGCGAAAGTTGCTTCTCTTTGACTGACGAAAAACGTATCCAAGCACGGAAATGGTGCTTTCTTGTGTGGGAATACGTTGACCCAATGGCCAGACAGTTGAGTCATCCAAAACAAACGTAAGAATTCAACTTTTTGACAACCTCCGAAACCTACTCAACGTACACGATTACCAAGCTCTTTTCTCTCATTGCACTTCACTAGCTAAACCCCACAGTGGGAATAGGCGAGAAGCAGCCCAATGTTAGCCTGTCGTTACGTCATAGGCGCCGTTCTCGAGCGATAGGGGGTTTTTGGGAGCGCTAGGCTTAGAATAGGTACACTGTCTTCTGTGGTGTTGTACAACCATTTGTATTCCTGTGTATTTACTTTTTTAATTGGACCATTTTCATTACAAGATTCTGCATGAATTAAGTTATTCAATTAACTTAAAAAATTGCTCTTTAAAGGAAGATAAAGATAGATTAAAAACAATAACTTCAACTTCAACAAATCAAGTTTTCTGCTGATATAATTTAGTACTTACTGTTGTGTAACCATGGCAGGGTGTGTTGTGTGGTAATGTGTGTGTGCACGTGTGTGGGTCTGTGTGTGTGTGTGTGTGTGTGTGTGTGTGTGTGTGTGTGTGTGTGTGTGTGTGTGTGTGTGCGTACATGCATGCATGTGTGTGCGTTTAAGTGTTAAGGACCCCTTTTCTTCCCACAGTAAATATAGAATTCTGCGTGCAGGCTGATTCCTGCATTCATCCGAGTTCTGTGTGGGTGATTCCAAGCAGAACCAGCCCAGACGTCACTTATCCGGTGACATCTGGTGATCTCTATAGTGTGAGGATAATGTGCTACAGATGAACATCCATGCAGACACTTCTCCATATAAGAAACACAAAGCGTAGCTACAGAGACAATGTGCTATGCAGTTCCAGAATGCCTAATTTTGTTGGTTTGTCTTCGTTTGTTTGGTGAACACCCTCGAGAAATAGCCTCTCTGACTAACTACATTTAATAACCGTGTGTAATAAACTAGCGGGGAAATGTTTTCCTTGTTATCAGGGGCTCCCCATGGTATGTGTGGAGCATACCATTGTGGTAAACGAACATCCCGTGGTATGTATGTGAATGTTTTTCTGTGTGTGCGTATGTGCCAATGGCAGGTTTTGAATTGAACGCAAGTATTTGCATGACATGCGTGTTTATCACTCCCGCCGTCCACTTCTGCCTCCTAGGGGGACAGCATCTCGTTTCCTCCGCTTCCTGTTTATGTCATCCATTCATCTCCTTCTGTCTACACACCTGCGGCAATCTCTATCATCAGCATGCTGCATCCACCCCGCTCTTCCAGTCACTCATGGCTAGATCATTGTTTAGACCATAGGAGTCAGTATTCGCTCTTGACCCTTGGCCTCATTGAGTTATTCTATAGATAGTTATTCTGCTGTTCCGTTGTTCTGGCGACCATGGTTCTGGCTGTGTTCGGTCTGACTGTCAGACCTGTTTACAGACCCTCACCTGTTTGACTGTCAGCCTGTTTACAGGCCCTCACCTGTCTGTCTACCTGCCTTTCTTTCTACCACCCAATCTGTCTACCTGCCTAGTTTACTTGACCCCGCCTGGTCCTGTATACTGCCTGTTCATGAACCCCTGCTTGCTTGACTGTTACAAAACCTGTCTGTCCGACTACCTGCCTGTCTGTTATTATTGAAGTACAACTTTATCATTATTTAATTGTGTATGTTTACATAAGGGTGGATATTACATTCATAGTTGTTAATAATTATTGGATATCCAGTTTCTTCTTTAGGCACAGGGTAATGCGGATGGTTGGGTGCCTGATAGGGTGTTTGACTCCCAGATGGGAGGTTCTGGGTATCATCCCAAAAAGAATACCTATTGGAATGTGTGGCTGGAATAAAGAGTCAGGGGATTGTAGACCTCCAGCGGCCTGGCACAGACCCTTTCCGGTCCGCAGGGCCCAAGCCAGGTACCACAATGTCCATAATGGAGAAACTGTAGGAATTACATTTCAAATATTCAAAAGGACAACTCTCCTATTGTACTAAATCACATGACAGGACCTAACCCAGGTTATTTTGTCATTTGCATGACTAACACAGTAGTAACGTTAAATATTCTCTGCACAGCTATGGCTTCTCCTCAAGGTTAAAACCAATAAACCGTCCTCAGGGAGTCCAGTGCTCTAAGGCTATGATGGTACCTCTCTACCTCTGAATGTACCAGGCAGCCAAGAAGCTGCCCTTGATGCAGTTGGGAAAGCGATCTCCAACGAGGTTATGTATGTGTGTGTGTGGTTTCTGTGCGACACGCCAGCCCTTCTCCCTGTGTTGTCAGTGGTGACCACGCATTGGTTTGCAACAGTGAAGCTTTGCCCTCTAGGAGCATCAATCATTTTTTTGAGGATCCTACAGCAGCAGAAAATCATTAATGCAATATAACTGTGAACCAGGACCTCGTGAAATTCATTTAATTGAAAATAACTAGCCACTGAGATCCTCAACAAAAGAAGAACACAAATATTTGCTCTCTATTATGAGAATTTAACACATTTCCTCATGTTGACTTAGATAGACTCTTTCTCAGAGGTGTCATCATAGGGCAAACAAATAAAACTCATAACACTCATTATTGGTTAGCTCCTTTATGATCCAGGGCACGGGTTGTAGATCCATCATCACTAGTTTAGGGACGCCTTTGTGAAAATGGTCTATGGTAATTGGCCATTCTGCCAGCATACAGCAGGCAACCTAGAGGCTGTTAGAGGAACTACATGCTAGCCCCTTCCCCCTGAGCTTTCTAAACAGAAGGTCACTTGCTTGTGATGACCCGAAGATGTCCCCCCAAGCCCCTGTCATTACTGTCGACCATTTGACTTGTATTCATTGGTTTATTGGGTTTACCTGTTGTCACTGTTGACTCGTGTTCCTCAGCTTTTTGAGTTATTTGCTTCTTTTTGGTTTGTTTTGTGTTCAGACGTCTATCTGTTGTTCTGTTTGTCTCCTGTGAGACCCCACAGATTACAATGTGTGCCCTCCTGTGACATAGTGGTGGTAGCTTGAAGATAAGTTAATGGTTATAAGACCCATTAGAGACAATATTACCGCTGTTGTTGTAAGGAAAGTACCTTCACGCACACATAAAAACATTAAAAAACATTGCAATAGTAAGTACCAATGGGTGAATCAGAACAAACAGCTGCCCAAAGCAAAAAAATATAAATTAAGATATAAAAGACATGAAGGTTAATATTAATTGGAGACACAGAAGTGTATCACTGTGTGTGCGGGTGTGTGTGTGTGAGTGTGCGTGCGTGCGTGCGTGCGTGCGTGTGTGTGTGTGTGTGTGGCTACAATGGACTGGCATAAAAGGTGCCCTCTGCTAGACTGGGATGTGATTAGTTCTGATCTTGCATGACCTTGGCCAGTGTCTGGGAAAAGACTGACGATGGCCAGACACCAAACAGGATACTTGGTAAAGGCTAATGAAACTCTAGCCCCGTGGCTGTTTTCTTCTTATTCACATTTTAGAATTACTGCAAGGAAAGGGAGCATGTTAATCCATGTCCATTTTTCGAGACATATTTGAAAACAAGTGACTCAAGGCTTTATTTTCTGCTCTTACGCTGATATGAATATAAGCGAACGCAATTTTAGTTTTCTAATAAGACAAACTGTTTTTAGAGATAGAGAGAAATTGGCTGTGAACATCCCCGGAGCACACATACTGTCATGGCCAACACACACACACACACACACACACACACACACACACACACACCACACACACACACGCACACACACACACACACACACACCACACACACACACACACACCACACACACACACACACACAACACACAGCACACACACACAGCAATTACATGTAACATAACATTGACTGTACAGTTTGTGTAGCTTGATAAACCTATATTCATCAACTTCATCATATTAAACGACAGCTCGAGTGCAATCAGGGTTTTTGTTGTGGTCAGTTTAGCTACGGGCCATAACCAAAAATGGAGTTCACACATCATACTCATGCATAACTCTAGGTGACCTTGAATATGTAAAACTGGGTCGTTTAAGGGGGGGTTTTACTTTGTTTCAGAAGATGCTTTGGGAGGTACAACACGAGGTCATGGCTCAGACAAGCCTTGGTCCTAAAATGCTGCGACTGTTCATAATTACTAAAGGTAAGTGAGGGAGAATAAGGCATGAATGGGTAGATATAAAGGGGAGCTGGGTGAAGGGGAAGCTGGGGGTGGATCTGTGGAGAGGTGGACTGATGGATGGATGGAAGTTGACAGATGGGTCTGAGGCGGGTAAGGCTCTACTTGGCGTACGGATGCCACAGCGGACACACATCCCTTGGGGTCTCTGCTGCCCCCAGCCAGGTGTCCCCAGCCTGGCGGTCCCTTCCTGTCACAGAGTCATTGATCCATGGAGGCCACGAGGTCAAAGAGAAAATGAGAACTGCGTGATGTACACACTGATAGGCAAGATAAAGATAAGGTCTATTTATTGACTGCTCACCACCATCGCTATTGTTTGCCAAATTGTTGGCTTTGTGGGGAATAAGTTACCCAAAAAGCAGGAAACGAGTTTGGTCTTGAGACAGCAAATGCCCGGACTGAAACATTGATATGTTTAAGTGCAGTGCATTCCTTGTCCATCGTGTGGTGCAACAAGTACATATACTTATTCTCCAGATACTGTACAATAACCAACCCAGTCTCACAGAAATACGTGACACTGTCGCGTCACCCCTATCTATTCATTCGTGAGCTGGGACACGTAATTTCAATTTTTTTCTTGCCAAAAAGCACAAATTTCTTACAATATGACAGCTTTTGGCCACCCGTTTCTACTTTCACCTTTGATTCTGAGAAATTGTGACAATTCACGGATAGATTTAATGCAGGTACACTGCTCTGTAGGCAACCGCGACGGAAAAAAGGAAGCTGCTTCATCTCTTCTTTTTAGAATGAGTTTGAAATTTGTGCTTTTCGCACAAAAAAATTTAAATTACGTGTCCCAGATCACGAATGAATAGATTAAATGACGTGACGTATTTCCGTGAGACTGGGTTGCAATAACCTATAAATACTTTATGTTTTAATGATAAGAGCACTAGGACCCTGCAGACGCTGTGAGGAGGTCTACATGGTGGTTTGGCAGTCATGGAACCACTGGATGTTATAGGAAGAGAGCTGTCTATGGAAAAACAGTCATGCCTGGGTTTTTGTGGCATCTACAAAGAACCAAAGTCAACCTATTTACAGGGAAATCGGTTGGCCACACAGTGATTGCAAATATTGACAGCCTTCCGGCTATTCAGTCGGAAAAAATTATTGAGGCAGCTGTTTGAGTCAACCCCCGCTCAAACTATGTTAAAGAATTGAATTGCTTCGGATAAAACCGTCTCCAAAAAGATTTTATGATTATCACCTCAACTTCCTTTCAGTATGATTTTAAGGGGATATATTATGAAAACAACAATTTCCTGGGATTTGGGGTGTTGTTTTGAGTCTCTGGTGCTCCCACACGCATACAAAATTTGAAAAAAGTCTGTACATGATTTTTTGAGTTATGCATTTCTGAAAGTACCCCGCCTAGTTACCAAACAATCGAGTCAGTTTTGGCGAGGAAGGGGGAACATTTGAATATTACCCCCCACTTCCCCAACCCCCTCCAATTAGAGCATAGCTAAGCTTTTGTGGACCAGAGGACGAGCAGCACCGGCGGGGGGAGCTCGGCAGCAGTCCGGCCGCTCAGCTCCCGGAGTAGAATCCCTTTCTCCTCCATGTCGCGGTTCATGGACTGCCGAGAGTCAAGGCCAAAGTTCCTTTCCTCCCCAATTCTTCTCAATCATCGCCGAGATAACCCCCACTATGTGTCTTTACTTGTTGTGGAAATACCAGAAACGTCAGACAGTCTTTGTGGTTCATAATATCATCCGAGGCGCACATAGCTTTTGGCCGTGATATTAGATATAATATTATATAAATACCTATATATTATATTGTATTATTATTAGGGGTCCGAGCACTTGGTCCCCTATTGTTTCCGTAACGTTTTTCTTTCTCTCAAATTCTGTTAAAGTCATACTGCAGCCTGTACCGTAAGTCAAAAACTCCTGAAATTTTCAGGTATGGTCACAATAATCCCCACTGGCACTACCTATAAACCCAAATTTGTGGTACTGCACCCAACGGTGGCGAATGGTGAATTAGGCTTATTTCTCCTCAATAGATTGACCTGGACTCAAAATTCTTTCATAATATTAATCTCTAGAATCAGATGCATCTATAAATACCCCCCACTACCCATAAACCCATAAAATTGTGGTACTGCACCCAAAGGTGGCGCTATTTAAAAAAAGATATGAACTAGCCTTATTTCTCCTTACCAGATTGACCTGGACTCACAATTCTTTCATCATATTAATCTCTAAAATCAGATGCATCTTTTTCACCCTGGTCTTCTGCTCTAAAAATGTTTACTTTTCCCACAATTTCATAGAAAAGCTAAACGTCCACAGTCTCAACCCATTTTGCCTATATGACTATTTTGTTATTGTATAACTACCATACGGCTATCATTAAGTTGATACCATTAACAGTGCACATTTTCAGATCTGTACTCTTTTAAGAAAGCCCTCTAATTCTCTTGTAAAATGTGTGCTTGGAGTTTTCTTGATTTTGTGTGCTTAGCAATAGACATTTTCTGTCATGGTCTGTCTGTTTCCTTGTCTTGTTTTGGTGTGTTTCCGGTTTTACTTTGGTATCTGTCTTGTTTCTCCCCATGTCAGGTTTCCCTCCTGTGTGACTACTGCTCCCTCCCCTAATGTGTTTCAGCTGTTACTCGTTGCGTGCCCTGTGTTTTGGTATTTAAGCAATTGTGTTTCCTTTGTTGCTTGTCGGATCATTTTAGTTTGTGGTGAGTTGTGTCCTGTGTGTTACCTGTGTTCCTGGTGTTCCCTGTGTTACCCGCGTCACCCGTGTTCCTTGCCGTTTGCGTTAATAAATTATCCTTTTACCTGAACTGTCTGCTATTGGGTCATACCTGCCTGCCTGCTACCCGCTAACTGTGACATTTTCTCTGTGTGAATGAGGCTGCATGCAGTTCAGGAATGTCAGTGGCTCAATGGGATAATGCCTTGTACTGGTGATCCCTAAGGCCGATATATGCTCTGTTTTAGACGTAACGCGTAAGCACGTAAGATACATAACCCCCCCTTGCGCAGTAAAATATCCCCCCTTACGTGCTTAAGTGCGTCGGCCCAAATTCCTGACTATGCGACTAAAACACTACGGCCCTACGCAGCTCGCAAGGACTGTGATTGGCCAGCTAAACCACATTCAATCAATGGACGCACATCCCATCTCCGTCTCCGTCTCCATAAAAGTTCTTCTCGTATCCTTTTCCTCCTTCGCAATATAATCATTTGCTTTTCAATGCTTATCAGCTCCAGCTCTTTCAACTGTCTTCGACTCAACCTTAACATCGTTCAGACTCAGAGTGTGGAAAAAAGACCGCTAACCTTAAAGCTACTGCTACTCTTCTTCTGCTACGGATTTTCCACTTCCACGCCAACAGATTCGTTCGTTGCTCCCCCTACTGTTCTGGCGGAGAATCCCCTTGCAACACGCGCAATCCTTAAGGAACCTTACGGGGACCGTAAATCAAAACGTGTCTAACGCCTCGTTTCCACATACGTACATTCTCGTATGCGATCCAACCGTCTCCGACCGAAAGTCCATTCATTCCGATGTGATTCTCCGTAATGTCCGTTTTTCCTCCGAGACTCCTCCCCTCCGTAAAATTTCTGTCCGGTATGTCCGTAATATACGTTCAAAAAATTTAACTTTCGCCGTCGTTTTACGGAGATACCGGATGAAAGTTTTGCTAGCTCGCATGCTTTTGAGTTTGAAAGACAAATTGTGAGTAGGCCTATTTCTATTTTCCGATCCTCTATAGGACCCTACTTCATCATTTTGATATGAAATGGTTATAATGGTTATAGATCAGTTTAATATATCATATGTTTTACATAAATAACAGTCAGATCATTCGTTTGTATGAGTTTAATATAAAATACAGTCGGATTTGATTGTATATTGATTGTATTATTTGTATAGGCCTAATTTATGGCTATGGATACCCCTAATTATATAATTATAGTCTACTGCTGTGATTTCCCTCAATAATTTTAGCGCTCTTTTTTTTTTTTGTTAAATAGACTTTGCGATGACACCAACACGAGTGAGAGTGCTCGCCATCGCTTATTCTATATTGGCGCAATCGCCAGAGATGGCAGAGAACGCAGGGCATCATGCTGGACAAGGCAGTTTTTGGCTGGTTGGTTTTGTGTTTTTATCTCGGGTAGATGTCGATCCTCATATTCCACCAGTACCGGTCTCCGAAAAACGGCCATTATCATGCGTTCCCCCATCTTTTTGGCTGTCCGTTAAATAAATTCCATGTTCCGTACGTAAAGCACTAGCGACCCCTTCCGTAAATCTACGGAAGTACGGATACGAAAAACATACGTATGTGGAAACGAGGCGTAAAACAAGTTCCTTGTGTAAATTACGTGCTTACGTCTCTGCGTCTAAAACGACCCTAAATAGGCCTTAGGTTGAGAGATTTAATCCTGATTAGAGTATTATGCACAAGCTGAACATGACATTTTGTCATTGCCACACACTGAAGAAACACAACATTGAACAGCACCTGAAATCCATCAGGTAATCAACATTCCGCCTCAATAGTTTCCAAGAATCTGACTGCCAAGAAACAGTATGGCATTAAGGGGAACTCCTTTGTTAACCACTTTTCCTTCATAATTAACTCTGTCATATTAATATTTCTTCCATTAGTGTTCTTGACTACAAACCTTCAATTTCCCCAGAATTTCAGGTAGATGCATGCTTTTAAAAGCGCCCTTAATTCACTTGAGAAATGTGTGTTTGGAGTTTTATGGATGTTGTGTGCTTATCAATAGACATTTTGACCATGTGGATGAGGCTGCAGTTCAGGTTTATAAGTGGAACATCTTTCCTTGAATATGAGAATTATATGTTATATTAATATATCTTCCATTAGTGTGTTCTTGACTGTTAATTTTCCTCGGATCCCGTTAATCACCGCTTGCGGTTATATTTATTATTATTATATTATTTAGATATAGCTCCAGTGGGGTATTCCACAAAGCAATTTTATCACATAATCGGGTAAGTTAACCCAGGGTTTGAGGTAACCCTAGGTATTCCGTTCCAAAATTAACACGGTATGTTAGTTACTATATAAACATACGCTCTGAATCAAACCTGGTCAGAGCAGGTTTCGATTCAGATTTTCAACGGCCTCCTATCATACAAAGAGCAATATTGGCTTAGTATGCCGAGTGACACTTACAACAGAAAGTATACAATAGTCCTAACGGACTTACATCCACTGGAGAATGTTCGATCGTAGCCGGCGGCTCCATTTCGAGCACAAATCCATCTTGGTCAGTGAAGTTGATAAATTGTCACTTTCAGGTTTTCTACCCAAAAAAATCATTTGGAACATTTGCACTGTGGCACACACACGGTTTGCATGTGTTACTTCGAAGAAAAACAAAATCTAAAATACAAGAAAAACAGAAAAACCTACATTCAACCAACCTCACCATAGCCCCTGACTCTCTGAGGAGGTACCTCCAGGTACCCCCTCCATGCCAGGGCACCCTGAATTTATGTCTTTTGCCAGCTCCTCCACTGGGGTCAAGACAATTTCAGGGCCAGATCCAGTCTGCCGGCTGTCGGCCTTTTTACGATTGGCTTAAAAAAAGGGCATATTTAAATGCAGGAGTGACAAAATATACCAATACAATGTTGGAAAAAGCTTAACAGTTTGTGATGTTTTTATACTTCATTTTTACTTGATCCGCTGACTGCTTGGGAGCCATCGGAGTAGGCCTACATATATTTTAGAAGAAAATGTTTATGCTTGTTTATGTTAAGAATGCTTAACTTGGATATAAATGGATTCATGGCTCAAATATTAAGGATCATGCTTTTGACATTTAACTTACACATTTTCGCGTTCAGTGATCCACTGCTAGGATTTGGTTCTCTGGGTTGCAGAGGCTTTAGCGTTCCCTTTTCTTGTGATAATGTCCTTCTCCTCGTCATAGCTCTCCAGGAGTACCTGGAGTTCCATTTCATTGAAATAAGCGGCCCGTTTCGCCATTTCGATCAGGGTTACCATGATCCATACATCACGTCTTTATAGGTTTGGCGTGGATACACAAGCCTGTGTTAACCAACCCTGTGTTGATTGAACTAATGCATAACCCGTGCGGTGGAACCGACAGCTGGGGTTTAGTTGGCACAGGGTCAATCAACCTAGAGTTCAGCGTTAACACTGTTTGTTAAACCTCCGGTTGTGGAATACCACTCAGGAGTCCTCAAACGACAACAATCACTTCTCCGCCATGCTGTTGTTCACTCTGACAGCTCATTGGTCAATGGGCAAGCAGCTCATTTGCATTAAAGCTACAGAGACCAGAAACAGCGCTTTCTGAAGGGACAGAAACAGAGGGGAATAGCAGTATGTTTTTTTTCTTAAAAAACATATTTTGTGGAACTCATGTACTATGTTTACTTGTTGGGAAAACACCATAATATGTCTCCTTTAACATGCCTTTTAGGTAATAATCATGCAGACAGCTTTTTGTCCTTATTTAGCGTATTGTATGTTCTAAGTGTTGGGGTCATAGTGCTGTACGGTGCTAGAGATACCACCAGTGTGCGAAATACAGGGGGGTCAAGGGGGGGGGGGGGGGGGTTGACTCTCCCGCCTTACCTACGAGACCCCCTGAAAGCCTCAAAAGCAAAATTTTAGGGGTCTCTCAAATTTTGTCAAACAGCTAAAAAATAAAATATTTTATTGTCACTAATGGTCACTTAATTGTTTTTAAGCTCGCCATGTCCAGTATTCAGAATTCAAAACAATTATTCACAAATGTTATTTTTTGCCATATGGAGCCAGCAGCCAGTCCTGTGTGCGTATACAAATTAGTCATGTTCGCCAAACAGAAGAAAGACGGAATGTTGACAAGTTATACTAAGAACAGCTGGCAAGCAAAAGCTAAACCAGAGTGTATCACTCACACACTTTGGGTCTATTCTAACTTAAGGTAAGAGGCTATCCTTTAAATCTTTGCAGTGACTGAATTGTGATGATAGAACTGATTGCTATGCATAAGATGACTTGTGTGTGTGACTGTGCGCGTCCTTTCCGGCTTCGGCATAGTGCATGGTTATGAAGACCTTGTGGCTGGTTGTGGTCTTAGTCAGGGACGATTCTAGGTTCGGACTTTTGGGGGGGCTCAGCCCCAGGGAAGCCACAGGGGTATATGAAGTATATAAAGGGAGGAATTTGAATATTGTAGATGTGATTTCCTGCATTCTGCTGCATTTTAGGGTGACCTGATCCTAAATGTTTTCTGGTGGGGGGTAAATCTATTCATTTATCTATCAATCCAACACATTGTATATTTTTTAACAGTCTACTGGTTTATTGTCAGAAAAGCAAAGACCTTTTGTAAAAGTTTAACCTCAGTTAAACACATTTTGGCTAGTCTCTAGCTGTTAAAGAATTTGAGGTATATTACATTTCCTTTGTGGAAGTTTCACTCAAAAATTACCACATTTTCCCCTTTTTTTTATTTACACAGACTGAAAGGCAAGGCAAGGCAACTTTATTCATGTAGCACTTTTCATACACAAGGCAGACTCATAGACAAGGCAGACTCAAACTGCACATTGGTACAACATGTACTAGATTAATAATATGAGAAACAGACCACTATTTCGGGAGCACTAAATTATGTCGCCTCACTTTCATGGACCCAAACAATTTTAAAAATTGTATCAACAAACCTTTTTATAAAACTTATGATGCAAAAAATATATTTTATTAGCTGAGGGTGTTTTCATTGCCATAACAACGTGAGCTAATCAACAAGTACAACATGTTTTAGACCAGTGGTTCTCAATTATTTTCTGGCATTCCCCCACTAGGAGACAGACATTTTTTCGTGCCCTCTCTGAATAGAAATGGCGTTCTATTGAGAACCTGCTAATATTTATTTATTTATCGGTACAAAACAACTGTATGAGTTGCTGGCACCAGTATTCTGCATACAATCACCTTATTAACAAATAGATTAATACATTGAGTGGAGATATCATCTGCAACAACTTAAAACAATTTCCAAGTTCAGTTTATTAACTGAATTTGTTACATTTAAACAGAACTGCTAAGTCTGTGTGAATCTCAAAACAGAGAAACCGGAGCAAATGACTCACTGGGGTTTGCATTTAATTCAAAATATTTTTAAACAGTAAACATTGGTCACTTGTCAGTTTCATCAGCTTATTCCCCTTCAAAAAAAATATGAATGAATAAAGACACCAAGTCCCTCTGTCATGACTTTGTAAGATACAAATTCTGGTAATCTTCTGACCCTTGGTATTATGTTTATTTAAAATTCAAATAAAATGTATTAAGTAACTTATTAAAATGAATAAATAAATAAGATACTAAGTCCCCTCTGCCGCTCACGCCCCCCCCTGACACCTTTCATCAGCTGAGGTGTTTTTTTTCAACTGACAATGGTTGGATTGGATTTTCTGATAAGCTAGCTAGCCTCTTTGACTGACAAAACAGTAGAAACTAGGTGAGCTCTTGCTGCATTTTTGGTTTTGTCAAACAGGAGACGCCAACACACCAATCGGAGGTAACCTGCAGGAAGGTTGCGCTCGATTTCACTAGAAAATAAAAATTCCCTTAAAATAAGAAGATATATATTTTTCAAAACTAAAGGTAAGATCATAAAGAGGCCATCCCTATGTGGAACAAGTCTTGGGGCTCTCGAGTCAATAATGGCGACGTTATTGAAATTGTTGCAAATAAAAAATCCTAAAAAAATAGGAAGAGATAGTGTTGAGAGTAATGAGTAATGCATTACAGTAATGCATTACTTTTGCTGTAACCGGCAGTCTCGCAAAGCCAGACCAAACTACAGCAAGTAGAATGTTCTAATCTGGAACCACACTATTTAGAGCCGTCTATCCGGGGGGAAACTGGGCTGGCCTGTTTTTATTTCTTTAAACCAATCACAATCGTCTAGGGCAGGGCTAACTCCGGGAAGCAGCACCTTTGTTCACCGGTGGAATCCGACGCTAGTGCTATAGATGCTGTCCATTTCCGCTCAGCCGGACTAGTAACGCGGTAATGGAAGGCATCACAAAAAAAAGGCAATGTTTTACTTGGTACAAATGTCAGTAAAGCGCGTTACAATGCATTTTAAACCCGAAATTGACGAAATTAACGTATGTTGTTTTTATACAAATCTCCAACACCGCGATCTGCGCAAATGTTCCTTCCTCTTACTGCTAGAGGAGAAGATCACGGCAGCAGCAGAGTCCAGGGGCCTCATGTACAAAGACTTGCGTGGATTACATACTGAAACTTGGCACACGCCAAAACCCAGAAACTGTCTTACGCACAAATAAATTCAGATGTATCAAAGTGTGCGAACGCATGGATCCAAGCACGTTTCTTTTGTACACCTCAATCCACGTGGAATTGAGCGCACATGCCGAGGTGCCAAACTCCTCCCTGTCCACGCCCTCATTTAAATATGCAATTTTATTTAAATAGGCCTCTGGACCTGAGATTCACCTCTTAATCCGATCGCCTGGCACCATGAACAGAGGCAAAAAACGAAACTTCACGGAGTCTGAGCTCGAGATTTTGCTCCACAAGATAGAAATGCGCAAGCATATGCTATTTGGTGGAGGTGTCTGAAGCGGAGGGTTTCTGCCCACCGCCGAAGCGTGACCGCAACAGGTGGGGGGACGGGAGTAGGGGAACTCTCCCCCTTCGATTTGAGAGTGGCCGCTTTGCGGTGACACAGCTCGCACCGGAGTGGTGGGAGCCCATGAAGGGGTGTCGTGGCAATTTCTTTGTCTACGGAGTTCCTACCATTCCTATGTCAGATATTGTGTCTAAGACAGATGAGATAATGGTACAAACGACTCGCAATACTTGTGTACGATTATGGTCATATATATATTGTAAAGATAATACAAAACAAAAACGCATCAAAACATGCATCAACAAATAATAACAGACATACAATATTAATCTGAGGCCTCAGATGGGAGTTCGCCTGGCGTCTATCCGAAGGCTCGCAGTGAGAAGTCCGCTGAGGGGTTAGAGTAATGAGTTCTTATTCACTGCTTTTGGGGCTCTGTAGGGGAGCCGCCCCCTCAATCCACCAAAAGTCTTTGTTTACCAGATGGTAATCTTTTGATTGAAGCTCTCCGAGATGTCATAAATACAGGTTTGCCGCCTTGCCTTATGACCCCTTTATCACCTCCGCTGCCCAGGGGACAGAGGAACAGGCCCATATAAAAAGGTCAGATTGGGTTATATATACAAGAACAGTTACATCAAAGGACAGGAGAGGAACGGGCCGACAACTGGAGGCTATCACTCGGAACATCCAAGGTTCACACTTTGGTTGACCCTCTGCAAACTGAGCAGGCAGGAAAGATTTGCATCACAAGAACTAACAACAACAAGAAGTTCATACATAAAGAAAATACAACACAATACAACATGCAGATTTTTCATCACACTGATCACACACAGAATAGTAAACTAAAGTTAAGAAATACAAAATGTAACAACATGTAGATTTTCCATCACAGGGGACACCGATCATCCCCAAGGTAAATATGCTGAAGTCATAAATGCTGTAATTATACTGGTCATACAATTGGCTGCTTACAATACACATAAGTCGTGCGTAAAGATGCCAGGATATTAAAGACTTTGACTCGTGTTTATTAACTTAAATTTTTTATTTTTGAATAGACAAGCAAGGAGAGGGCACGGATTGCTCCGTCTGCCCCGGCGTCTCCTCCGTCGTCTCCTCCGTCGGCCCCGGCGTCTCCTCCGTCGGCCCCGGCGTCTCCTCCGTCGGCCCCGGCGTCTCCCCCGGCGTCTCCTCCGTCGGCCCCGGCGTCTCCAGCCCCGGCGTCTCCTCCGTCGGCCCCGCCGTCGGCGGTGACGCGTCTCCAGCGTCACCGCTGACTCCGGTTTCTCCACCGGCTCCGCTGCACGCGGCGTCTCCACCCATTCATCTGCTGACCACCCGACCGGCCGTGTCCTCACCCGAGCTGTGCTGGAGTCACAGGCAGAAATCGTCAGAGCCATCGGTGGCATTAATGATCGCCTTGATCGGCTTATTAATGTACTCTGTGACATAAGCGCGTCAATAAATACACTTGTGTCAAAGTAAATTCTGTCCTTGCCTCTTTACATGCTTGAAATCACATTCTGCCGGGCCCGTATGGCTCCTCGGGTTGGGTTGCAGTTGACGGGTCCGGCAACTGCAACCCAACCCGGGTTGTGCTGCTCTGGCAGTGGTATGCCATGGCGGTGTGCCACATTGTGGAGGACGCCACAGGCCATCACAATGTGGCACACCTTCTCAGGTCTGTACAGTAGCATCCCCCCCGACCTGTCCAGGCATCGCCACCGTCCCTTCAGCAGGCCGATTGCCCTCTCCACAATTATTCTCGTCCGGGAATGGAGGTCATTATACCTCCTCTCTTGGTCAGTGTTGGGGTTTGTAAGAGGGGTCATCAGCCACGTTCTTAGGGGGTAGCCACGGTCCCCTGGGGTCAGATGAAGGCAGAAGACAATACACAACGTAAAAACCACACAATGAATGAATGCGACATTTCTAACTTTACGCCCGCCTTTACTGACGTGAATACTGAACACGTCAGAGAAACATGATATTTGGATGTTCACAAGCCCCAGATGTGCTATACGCTGGTTTATGCATACGGGACAATTACACGAATAAAGCATTTACTCACCCAGAAGCCACCCATCGCGCACAGTGCCAGCCTCCAGCCTGTTCCCAACCATGCTGTTGGTCAGAATGAATGAATCGTGCGTTGAACCTGGCCGCCTTGCCACGATGTTAAGAAGCTGCATTTGCGCATCACATACGACTTTGACATTGACAGAATGAAAGTGTTTCCTGTTGACGAAAACAAATTCATCCTGTGATGGCGCTTTTATGGCAATATGTGTGCAGTGAACAGCTCCCATTACATTAGGGAAACCGGCTGGCTTTAATGAAGGCCTGTTAAACAGCATTGTATGGGAATTTCGGATTATTCCGTCCCACACAGCTGGCATGGCTCGGCTCAGGGTGGACTGGCACACTCCTGACCGATCGGTCAGCTCCCGCTGGAAGGCCCCTGTTGCCAGGAACCCCAGCGTGGTCAGCACCTGTGTTGGCACGGACAACCCCTGGGTCCTGGCTGTGTGGCGCTCTAGGGCCGGCCGCAGCTCTGCGCACAGCTCCAGTAATACTGGCCTGGGGAAACGAAATCGGCTCATGAGCCAATCATCATCATTTGAGAGTAAGTCCTCGCGTTCCCTAAATATATGTTCCCTTCGGATTTGACCATTTGCGATGTCCTCTAACAACGCTAACGCTGCCATTGTTAAAACAATTTTCTCCATCCATTGCGCATGCTTTTATAGCCACTCATATAATTGCAAGGTGTGTTAATTGTTCATTAGTGTGTCTCTGATGTGCAAATCTCACTCTGATGAGTCATTGTTTTCACATTTTTTCCCAGTTTCCCAGCGTCACCTCTAAGTGTCGCCAAAGGAACAATAGCTGTAGAAACGTGCGTACGACAGCTCTGGAGCTGGCGTGGGGGCCGCACACTTTTACGGTCATTTCACGTTTTGTACATCTGAACGTGAGTGTGGAAAAGGACGTACGCCACGTTTTTGTGCGCACGCAACCTTAGTACATGAGGCCCCTGGGGAGCAGATTATAGTCTTTCCGCTCCGTTCCGCTCCCTATCAACGTTAGGGCTAGAACGGAGCGAAAAGACTACAACCAGCCCACCTTTCCGTTTCCAGTCAAGGAGCAATCAGTCTTCCAACCGAAATCAATGGATTTACAAAATGACCAATAAAACCCGACAGAAACTGTTTCGCTATGATACTTGATTTGGAACATCAACGGACACTACTAACCACTCGGTCAGTTGCACATTTCTGAAAACAAATGTTCATGGTTGTTTTAAGGACAGTTTTGTGAATTCCCATAGCCAGCCTGTGAAGCAGGCAGGGGCGATTCAAAATGAGCCAAATACCCGAGAAAGGACCAATAGTCAAAAATTCTGTGTCAACAACTCTATTGCATCATAGACAAACCAGAAAGCATAGGTGTATTTTGAACAATGTGCACTGCTACCATTGGTCACAAAATGTTGAGATAAGATGAGACTTTATTTAATCGTTGAAATTTGGAAAATGTGGGAAGCTCAACTTCTTTCTGACAAACTGAAGAAAGAATAATGAGCTTCTAACCTTCTAGAGGCGCACGTCTGCGGTTTCAACACAGCCCAGTTTATACACAATGCATCAAATTGACATAATCAAAAACATTGTCCCAAGAGCTTTAATTGCATTTTCAAGTGGCAAACCAGAAAGGGGGCTCAATTTTTTATTTTTTACAATCTACCGTAGTAGGCTCTAGCTCTATTATTTCAATATGAATACCTAAAGTTACAGTCTTACTATTATAAAATGTATTGCACCATGAGCCATAAGTGTGACCATTACATTGTACCTGTGTTAGCCTTAAGCCTAGCTCAGTCATTATGCCATACCACATCACCTCCTGCTGTGTAATGAGCTGCATTGAACACAAGAAGATCTATTGAGAACCCAAATCCATATTTCCTGTTATTTTGGGGAAAGTAATGTAAAAGTAGTGTTATGCCTTACAATTCAAAGACAGTCATATTGAAATGTAACTAATTCCTTTGAAATTACTTAATTAATTAATTACTTAATAAATAATGCGTTACTCTTTTGCCCAACACTGGTAGGACCATAGGGAGGCTAAGCCTCTGCGGGAACCATTTTGGGGGTCTAGAGTCAATAAAGGTCACGCTGTTGAAATTGTTGCTAAATAAAAAATCCCCAAAAATAAGAAAAATATACATTTTTCCAAACCAAAAGTTGTAGTAGGACCATAATGAGCCCATGCCTTTATGGAACAAGTTTTGGGGCTCTAGAGGTAATAATGGCGATGCTAATGAAATTGTTGCTAAATAAAAAATCCTCAAAAATAAGAAGAGATATATTTTTCAAAACTAAAGGTTGTAGTCAGACCATTTATATGGGGTGGCTTAGCTCAGGAGGTAGAGCAGATATCTTGCAACCAAAGGGTTGCTAGTTCGATCCCCAGCTCCTCCTAGCTGAGTGTTGATGTGACCCTGAGCAAGACACTTAACCTAACTGCTCCTGACGTGCTGATGAACCGATGTAAGTCGCTTTGGATAAAAGCGTCTGCTAAATGCCCTGATTGTAATATAGGCCATGCCTCTATGGAAGAGGTTGTGGGTGTCACAGTCTGAATTGCGAAGCAAAAGGATACATTTTAAGGATACGTTTTACCCCTATTTATTCCTCAGACAAATAAAGCTCCAAGAAAGCTCAGGAGATCCTGATAAACAGTCCAGTGTAGAAAAACAGTCTAGACTCAAAGAACAAGAAGGCAATCAGCAAATCCAAAATACACTGTTTAAGACAACGGTTTACTCACAGGGGTTCAGTGAAGACTCAACAGAGACAGAATGAAAAGATCAGGCTTAAATACTGTGAGACAAATTGCTAAAAAGATCACATGACTAATTAACAGGGGGCATGTGAGTCTGCTAACAAGAGACATAATTAGGCGGAAAAACACAGAGAACAGAAAGTCAGTATTGCCAACATCTAGTGGTCTATGACAAAAGTCTGACATTGTGACAGTGGGGCTCTAGAATCAATAATGGCGACGCTATTGAAATTTTACCATTTTGGTCATTTATCGTTTTGCACTTTGCAAACGGTCCGTAAACTCGCGGCTAAAAGCCAACCGCTCATAGAAGCAAATGCAATTCACCGTTTGCTAAAGACGGCTTGTTTGGATAAAACAATGGTTGTAGCTGGTTCTCTAGGTTACTACATTTAGCAAGAGGTGTCAATTGTGTCGCAATGATGTTTCACTGACGATTTATTGATCCGCAAACTCTGAATCTGCCAATTTCTTTCCAACTTTACGCTAGTGGTGATGTTTGGCTTGTTGTGTAAAATGTTGTCAGCATCGGCCGTGGTTGGACGAATGTGCTTTGTGTAGCTGTTCAATGATGCATCTGTCTGATCATATTTCTGGAGATGGATGGTTAAATAATGTCACATGATCAGTCATACTGCATGCTCTCATTTGCAATTGCACTGATTGGATGCCAGTCTCTGAGTTGTTGATTGATCTTCTAAGTGTGCCATATTGGTGCCAATTATTGCCGTGTCTGCATTGTAATGCACAGCTTTGCATTGAAACAACTTTTGCCAATGAAGTCTCCTATGTCGGTATTGACATAGGAGGCTGCATTGGCTAAAGTGTTGCTATACGAATAAGCTACTATAGCATATCGGAT
Organism: Melanogrammus aeglefinus; assembly: GCA_900291075.1. NCBI lineage: Eukaryota > Metazoa > Chordata > Actinopteri > Gadiformes > Gadidae > Melanogrammus > Melanogrammus aeglefinus. The sequence goes on along the minus strand of OLKM01002757.1, from coordinate 34,832 downwards.
TATCAAAAATATATTTTGCAGTATTTTTCACACTGGATACTACCCCAGTAGTATACCCTGAGTGCTCTGAATCCACCAGGACTGAGATTATCCACACTGTCGGTGTGTAGGCTGTATAGAGCGCTGGGGGCATGTCCACACAGGACACATGCCCTGGGGCTCCAGCCCTGGGGCCCGTGTTCGAATCAATACATGGCTCAAAATACCTTCTGCCATTCTGTCTTCACCTTAGCTATTGTCCATTTCAGAAATGCGATTTACTCAACAATTCCCACGGGAGATCTAGCGGGG
>OLKM01002757.1:0-21255 GCA_900291075.1 Melanogrammus aeglefinus | reverse complement strand
TGTGTGTGTGTGTGTGTGTGCGGTGTGCGTGCGTGTGTGTGTGTATGTGTCCACTGCCCAAACCCGCCCATCCTCTGGTGTTTAATAGTTCTGACTGAGTTTTCATAAAGATTATACAATACCGTAATTTTCGGACTATAAGCCGCGCCTTTTTCCCCATTTTTCGAGTCTGCGGCTTATATAACGGTGCGGCTAATCTATGGATTTTACAGGTTACAGACGAGTCCACCGACTTTAACTCTATGGGCTCTATGACCGGTCCGCGCCGCAATTTTCCGTCTCGTAAACGGTCGTTGCCATTCAAACCAAACATCCTTCACATTCACCGAGCGAACATTATGAAAGTACAATGCACATTTCTTGCAAAAAATGTTTACATAAACTCATTTAATGGCGTAACTATGTTACTATTTCCACCCAGAATAAAGAAAGATGTCGGCCGTATGCTTCTGTGCAAGCGTCACTGCTCTCTGCCAGTGACGTCGGGTCAAGCTCAACACTGATTGGGAAACGCGTTTCAAATGGCAACGACCGTTTACGAAACCTTGCATATTTGTAATTAAATATTAAAACACCCGCGGCTTATAGTCCAGTGCGGCTTATCTATGTACACATCATTCAATTTAGCTGCTGCGGCTTATACTCAGGTGCGCCTTATAGTGCGGAAAATACGGTACATATAACACCCGCCCAACTGTTTTTGCGGTGGGTTTTGAAAGTACCCAAGAAAACTGTGACCCGTAGCTTTGAGGTTTACACCCGTGACTCCGTTTTTAAAACAACCAGTGAAGCTTGCAACCCTGCAAGCCGTACTGGTTGCGATGGGAAGTTTCCAAATAATTATAAATCGTGTATTGTATGTAACCAGGAATTTTTGAATTTTATAACCTTGTTGGTTGTGCTTTCTTCAGGCTCCTCCACAGCGATACGCGTGGATACGGTAGGTATCTCTCTCTCTCTCACTCAACTCTCATCGTCATCCGCTTATCCGGGGTCGGGTTGCAGGTGCAGCAACTCAAGCAAGGGGCCCCAGACTTCCCTTTCCCGAGCCACATTGACCAGCTCTGACAGAGGATCCCGAGGCGTTCCCAGGTCAGTGTTGAGATATAATCTCTCCACCTAGTCCTGGGTCTTCCCCGAGGTCTCCTCCCCACTGGTCGTGCCTGGAACACCTCCCAAGGGAGGCGCCCAGTGGGCATCCTTACCAGATGCCCGAACCACCTCAACTGACTCCTTTCTAAGCAAAGGAGCAGTGGCTCTAATCCGAGCTCCTCACGGATGACTGAACTTCTCACCCTATCCCTAAGGGAGAAGCCAGCCACCCTCCTGAGAAAACTCTTTTGATCATCAACCATCCCTCATGACCATAGGTGAGGATAGGAACGAAGATTGACCGATAGATAGAGAGCTTTGCCTTGCAGCTCAGCTCTCTTTTCATCACGGTGCGGTAAAGCGAACGCAATACCGCCCCCGCTGCTCCGATTCTCCGGCCAATCTCACGCTCCATCGTACCCTCACTCGCGAACAAGACCCCGAGGTCCTTGAACTCCTTCACTTGAGCTAAGGACTAATTTCCTACCCGGAGTAGGCAAACCACCGGTTTCCTGCTAAGAGTCATGGCCTCAGATTTAGAGGTGCTGATCATCATCCCAGCCACTTCACACTCGGCCGCCATCTGATCCAGTGAGTGCTGAAGGTCACAGGCCGATCATGCCATCAGGTCCACATCATCTGCAAAGAGCAGTGATGAGATCCTCAGAACACTGAACTGCAACTCCTCCCCACCACGACTACGCCTCGATATCCTGTCCATGAATATCACAAACAGGATTGGTGACAAAGCGCAGCCCTGATGGAGGCCAACACCCACTGGGAACGAGACTGACATGGCTGCCGAGAACCCGGACACAGCTCTCGCTTTGGGAGTACAAAGATTGGATGGCCCTGAGGAGAGACCCCCCCACCCCATACTCCCGCAGCACCTCCCACAGTTTCTCCCGGGGGACCCGGTCATATGCCTTCTCCATATATTCTCCGTAGACTGGATGGGCATACTCCCAGGCCCCCTCCAGGATCCTTGCGAGAGTGAAGAGCTGGTCCGTAGTTCCACATCCGGGGCGGAAACCGCATTGTTCCTCTTCAATCTGAGGTTTGACAATCGGCCGAACCCTCCTTTCCAGCACCTTGGAGTAGACTTTACCAGGGAGGCTGAGAAGTGTGATACTCCGGTAATTGGCACATACTCTCTGATCCCCCTTTTTGAACAGGGGGACCACCACCCCAATTTGCCACTCCTTTGGCATTGTACCCGACTCCCATGCAATGTTGAATAGGCGTGTCAAACATCACAGCCCCTCAACAGCCAGAGCTTTTAGCATTTCTAGCTGGATCTCATCAATCCCTGGGGCTTTGCCACTGCAGAGATGTTTAACTACCTCAGTGACTTCCATCACGGAAATTGACGACGAACCACCATCAACCACCATCATAGAGAGAGTGTTAGTCGGATTCAGGAGTTCCTCAAAGTGTTCCTTCCAACGTTCGACTACCTCCTCAGTTGAGGTCAACAGAGTCCCATCCTTATTGTACACAGCTTGGATGGTTCCCCGTTTCCTCCTCCTGAGGTGCCGGATGGTCTTCAAGAAACACTTTGTTGCTGACCGAAAGTCCTTCTCCATGGCCTCTCCGAACTTCTCCCACACTCGCTGCTTAGCCTCCGGCACGGAAGCGGCTGCAGCTCTTCGAGCCTGTCGCTACCTTGCAACTGCGGCAGGAGTCCTCCGGGATAACATATCCCGAAAGGCCTCCTTCTTCAGTCGGACGGCTTCCCTGACCACCCGGTGTCCACCATGATGCCCGAGGGTTACCGCCCCTTGAGGAACCTTAGACCCTTAAGCCACAACTCACTGCCGCAGCTTCAGCAATGGAGGCTTTGAACACCGCCCACTCCGGCTCAATGCCCCCAACCTCCACAGGAATGCTAGAAAAGCTCCACCGGAGGTGTGAGTTAAAGATCCCTAGGCCTCCTCCAGACGTTCCCAATTCACCCGCACTACCCGTTTGGGCTTACCAGGTCCGTCCAGAATCTTCCCCCATTCCCTGATCCAACTCACCACCAGATGGTGGTCGGTTGACAGTTCCGCCACTCTCTTCACCCGAGTATCCAAAACATGCCGCCTCAGATCAGATGACACGATCACAAAATCGATCATCTATCTTCGCCCTAGGGACTCTGGTACCATGTACACTTATGAGCACCCTTATGTTTGAACATGGTGTTTGTTATGGCCAATCCATGACTAGCCCAAAAGTCCAGTAACAAATGACCACTCGGGTTTAGATCAGGGAGGCCGTTCCTCCCTACCACGCCTCTCCAGGTGTATCCATCGTTGCCCACATGGGCGTTGAAGTCTCCCAGTAGAACTATGGAGTCCCCTACTGGAGCCCCATACAGGACTCCATTCAGGGTCTCCGAGAAGTCTCTGAACTCTGAACTGCTGTTCGGTGCATTCGCACAAACAACAGTCAGAGTTTTCCCCCCACCACCCTTAGGCGTAGGGAGGCGACCCTCTCGTCCACCGGGGTAAACTCCAACACTGCGGCGCTCAGCTGGGGATTTATTAGTATCCCCACACCCGCCCGGCACCTCACGCCTCTGGCAACTCCAGAGAAGAATAGAGTCCAACCGCTTTTCAGGAGTACGGTACCAGAGCTGAGACTGTGCGTAGAGTTAAGCCCCACCAGATCTAACTGGTAGCCCTCCACCTCCCTCACAAGCTCCGGTTCCTTTCCCCACAGTGAGGTGACGTTCCACGTCCCCAGAGCCAGGGGGTGCCACGTAGCTTGTTCGGGCTGTAGGCTACCCGGCCGGGCTCCGTTGCAAACCCGGCCACCAGGTATACCACGCTACTTTAAATTGAAATGCGACGTAATCCAGTGTTCACGAAAAGGTACACTGTCAACGTATTCTTTTAGCGACTGGATTGCTTGCCCAGATACACAAAGTGAGATAAATATTAAATTATTATAATTATTATTATTATATCATCATCATCATCATCGTCATCGTCATTATTATGATTTGTTTTACCTAACGTTACTAACACCGGAGCTGAATAAAATTATGCAAGATCAAAGTAACCTAAGGTAGATGGCTCTGATGGTCTGCGTTGTTTTTTTAGATCATGTCAAACAAATCAATAGTTGCATAATGTGACGACATCACCGTTGATGGACATTGATTTCCTTTTGTCTATATCAGTCGTCCGGCAGAATTAATTTATCGAGTCACATTCTGCTTGATGCCACATTGCTCCTCGCAGCCATATTTAGGCCTATTATTATTTTTACCAACATCAATCAATACCAATAGACTTGAGGTTGACGTTACCGATTTGACCCAATAGAGCACAACAGTGAACGCCCCCCATATTTTAACAGCTCTGGTCATGGAAGTAAATTTCCCATTCATTTTCTCTCTTGACTTTTTCAGAAAATCGTTAAATAAAGAGTTTTAAGCCTGGAACCAAGGCAATCGTTCATCATGGAGTCGTGACCATACAACGTTTGATTCGGGGCAAAAAAATAAGTTGTACAAACTGAAGAAAAAGGCAAAGGTACAAAAATGTTTGCATATTTTTCTGTGAAGGAGTGAGGAACCACTCATCCCATGGCAAACTTTTTCGGTTACAACCTAATAGTTTGGTGCGTTTCTTGCATCTTATAACCTTTGTCATTATTATATTGTTTATAATGTTAATACAAGTTGTGTCGTATTTTCTGTGTGTGTGTGTGTATGTATAGTGTTTTATATAGTTTATAGCGTTGTCATCGACATGGTACGTTCCTTCGTCGCTGACTGTAGTCACGCGTAATAAGGTTATTTGTTTTTAATGCATGTGAATTCAATCACGTATTCCAGTTACGTATTCATTCAACATAATGGATTCCTATTCTTTTAATCTACCCAAAATAGTAACTGCTAGTGCCATATCATATTTGTCGTTTTATTTTTGATCATACATTCTATATCAACTTATTTTTCAACATGTAGAGCTCATTTCCTCTACATTTCTCATCGCAATTCTAACATGCCATTATTGTAATGGTTGCTGTGGTAAGCGATCGAGTTCAGTAGCAGCACTCATCGATTACAAGATTATTGTGGGTGCGGGTAAACGTTTCCATGGTAACAGCGAGCTCCACCAATCAAAGATGTTGTGTCACACTTTAGGATAGATATTGGGTAGTATAGTGGTTTCAATTACACCCTGAATAAAACGTATTTTTCTGAGAACTAGATGTTTCCCGTTTAACTTCTGGCTTCTACAGGAGCATGTACCATCGTGTCGCATGGTAAGTATACTTTGTATGGTGAGATTATGGCTTTTATCAAAATCTCTATGGAGAAAAAAAATGGGATTTTTACATCTGGAACCACACTGCTGCGCTCTATAAAGTTAGTCTCAGTTACACTCAAACCTCCCCGCCAGTTAAAAGGAGATTTGATTCATGTTGTATTAGTCAAGCTGGCGGTGAACTATATCAGTGGTCCCCAACCACCAGGCCTTGGCCCTGTACCGTTGGACATTCCTAACCAGGCCGGTTACGATGTGAGATTTAACTGCGTCATGGAGAAGAAAGTGATTGTTGCCTTTTGCGGACTCCTGGACTCCCGCCGGACTCCTGGAGCAGTCCGGGACTAGTGGGCAGTAGGCAGTGGTGTAGTGGTCCCTGGGGAAGTGGGTATACTAGATGTTTGCCCTTTTTTAACGCAGCCCAGAAAAACGCTGTGTTTTAGAAACAGTGACATGTGAGACTACTCTATTTAGTTTATCCAAAAATTTGACAGTAGTATTTGTTCATTGTCACATAATTTCTGCTGCTTGATCTCCGGGCAGAAGGATTATGAAATTACTAAACCAATACTGGCCCACAGACTATTGAGAGACAACTATGCATTTTGAGTGAACTATTTCTTATTCCTGGAATGACACCTATTCTCTCACTTGGCAAGTCATTAATTTATTTTGTCAACTGTGTCTTTGAACAGCTGATTTGCAACACATAGCATGGGCCAGAGTGTGCCACTAATATAAAATTAACATGACTTGATCAGGAGCAGTTGTAGGTATTACTGGTCACATAGGCAGCCTGCATGAATATAAAATATAGATGTGGCAAACATGCTGTTTCAGTAAGTTTTTGAACATTTATTTAAATAAAATACTTCAGATCTGAATTTGACAATGCATCCTTCTTCATATTTCACCTTAAAACCGCACACCATTCTCTTCCACATCAATCATCTCGTTAGACATATACTTTATAATATCAATGTATAAAAATATCATATGATGATTGAACATCATTATTCAAATTATTCAACAATCTAATCAGTAAAGGCAGCGAGTATTAGCCAATAAGAGTAGCGTGGGTCATGGCTTTTCCGTCCTGCGTTCACACCAAACACGACATTTGTCGCCCGTTTGCGTTGTTGCCGATGTTTTGTCGCTCCACAAATCATAATCTGTCGCTGTGCAAGTTTTGTCAAATTGGTCGCGCCACAACAACATAACCACCATTGCATGTCTTTAGCTTTTGTGGAAGAGGGAGAGACGTCGGAGGACCCGACGCAGTCTATTCATAATATTGTAATGACCACGGAAGAGGCAGTGAATGAAGTATTGATTACACAGAGATTTTTAAGATAGGCCTACCTAATAAACCGTTGGAACGCACAAGACCGGAAACCATAGCAACACCGGTAAAGAAACCTAGAGAAACCCAATCCCAATGGGAGCTCCCCATGCTACGGCCATCCGGAGGCGCACAGAGCTTTTGGGCTTGATATTATATCTACAGTTATATTATATTATATACTATTATATATAAAGCTCCGGGAGTCGCAAACGGCAACAATCACTTTCTCCTCCATGCTGCAGTTCACCCCGGACTGCACTGCACTGAGTTTGACGGTTGAACGCTGATTGGCTGTTACGTTACACATGTCACTCAGTGGCCACGCTGATGGACTGTCATCACGCAAAATTCGCTTCAAAGTTGAAATATTTCAACTCGAGCGAATTTGTCGCACCACAAATCCTGGACTTCACCAGTGGCCGTAGGACTAATGGGAATTTTTCAGGTTATTGAAGGGTAGGGAAAATGGAGCATCAGAAAAATGGGCAGTCCCCCGCAAGGCAGCATTGAACAAATATATTATATACCGGTATGGCGGTATTGTCTCAACTACAAATATCTTTCAAAAATATACCGGTATAACTCTTACTACCGGTATATCGCCAAGCCTCAGCATGTACACTATATGGAAATATCAACAAATTGGCAACCCCTGCGCAACTCCCCTGCAAAACCCCTGCGCCAATTAGGTCGCATTCAGTTGTTTATTGCGCTCACCATTAGTCTTTAACATATCTGTTGTGTGTGTTGCGTGTAAATGTCATCTCATTGAAGACCCATTTTCTGCAGCGTTAATCTCTCGGAGCGACGTAACTAGCCCCAAGACAGCGATTAAAAAAACAAAAATGTAGCAACGTTGATTACAAAAGTAGGTCTCTCATCTCATCTTCAACCGCTTATCCGGGGTCGGGTCGCGGGGGCAGCAGCTCAAGCAGGGGGCCCCAGACTTCCCTTTCCCGAGCCACATTGACCAGCTCTGACGGGGGGATCCCGAGGCGTTCCCAGGCCAGTGTTGAGATATAATCTCTCCACCTAGTCCTGGGTCTTCCCCGAGGTCTCCTCCCCACTGGTCGTGCCTGGAACACCTCCCAAGGGAGGCGCCCAGTGGGCATCCTTACCAGATGCCCGAACCACCTCAACCTACAAAAGTAGGTAACACTTTATAATAAGGTGCCATAATAAATAGCAAACTAGTCATTACCTGACCCTTTGTTAATATTTGGTAATTGTTACTAAAATATTAATTTGGCAAAAGTTTTTAGTTTTTTTTCACTGACTGAGTGTTGCTGGTTAGGGTTAGGGCCTTGTGTTAGGGTTAGGGTTAGGGCCATGTGTTAGGGTTAGGGCCTTGTGTTAGGGTTAGGGTTAGGGCCGTTCGTTAGGGTTAGGGCCATGTGTTAGGGTTAGGGCCTTGTGTTAGGGTTAGGGCCGTGTGTTAGGGTTAGGGCCTTGTGTTAGGGTTAGGGCCTTGTGTTAGGGTTAGGGCCGTGTGTTAGGGTTAGGGCCTTGTGTTAGGGTTAGGGCCGTGTGTTAGGGTTAGGGCCTTGTGTTAGGGTTAGGGCCTTGTGTTAGGGTTAGGGCCGTGTGTTAGGGTTAGGGTCTTGTGTTAGGGTTAGGGCCTTGTGTTAGGGTTAGGGCCGTGTGTTAGGGATAGGGTTGTGTGTTAGGGTTGGATTAGGGTTATGCAAACAACTAATATTTAATTAATGACGAAAAAACGATTAACTTGTGCCAAATAGATATTTTACTAACAATTAACTAATACTAACAAATGGTTAGGTAATGACTGGTTTGCTATTTATTATGGCACCTTATTAAAAAGTGTGACCAACTTTTTTTTCCAAAACAAGTATAATTGTAATGCAATATTTAGCTTACATTGATTTATATTGGCTCATGCAAATCACTTAAAAAACAAAGTACGGAGGGATCTCCACTGGCTTCTGCAGTCCTCTTCAATGTGATTTTATGCCATCATACTCTGTCTTTGCGGAGGAAGGATGGGAGGATTGTTGTTGGCTATTCCCAGCAGAGAAGTTGACTCAAATTCTTCAATTTGCCAATTAATGAATTTGTGAATTAGTTTAGCGAACTCCACCCGGAGTTCACTAAGCACGTTTAGGGATGGCAGAAATACCAAAGAACTCTTATCAAGTAACCAATCTAAATCAAAAATTGTAGGCCTACTCGTAGGCGCTTTTAATTTACGTTAAAGAAGTCATGGAAAATTTCCACCAATTTACACACATAAATAGTAAATTTGATCATGGTAGGGTATCATGATAATATTACCATGGAAACAGACAAGGCTTCCTTTTAGAGTACACTTTTAGCTTGATTACTGAGTCACTTGTCATGCCTTACTGAGTGATGCTGTGAAAACAATATGGTACAAGTACATTTTTATTGCATTAGCAATGGAACATAACATTACAAGGGTTGTAAGAGCCTGGTATAACCCTGGAGACAAACAAGGATTCAATTTACGGTACAGTTTTAGCCTACCTGCTAAATAAATTGTAAAATTAAAGTAAATAGAAACTGCAGGAACTCCCCCGGTACTTAAAATGATGTACTATGACACAAGAAGAAAACTGTTCTTATCGAGATTATTAATATTAGTATTGGTATTGTGCTATGAAACAAGATAATAACTGTTCTTACCAAGGTTATTAGTATTAGAATTGTACTATGACACAAGAAGAAAACTTCTTATCAATGTTTGAAGTATTAGTATAAGTATTTATGACAGTATTGATAACAATCCCATAGTTTCTAGGATAGTCTAATAAAGCCTTTGTAAATGGGTGGCGCAATAAACTATAACTATTTAAGAATTTTTTTGTAGAAATAACCGTCTTATTTTTATAGTCAAACGTTAAAAACATAAACCTTTGATAACTACAATTGTACCTTCAATTGATGGGTAATTGCAGAGGTGTTTCTAAGAATTTGGAGGCCTACTTTCGATAGGTACACATTTAATAATAGACTTATTGCCAAGCTAAAACGGTTAGAACAACATGGTTATAAAGTTGAAGGATAGTAGTTGAGGTTGTTCTTAGTATTTTAGCTGTAGTTTCTCTATTCAACTCCTATTTACTGCTGATAATAACACAATAATATATATTTGAAATTACAATGTATTTACTATGGAGAGTTTGGTAGGCCTACCCTATTTTCTGTCCTAAAGAATAATGTAACTTGAGATTGGTTGGTTGTATGAGCAGTTTTCACAGCCAATACTGAAAAACAAATCATATTTCCTTTATACAAAATAATTGCTTCAAAGTAAACTAAATTATGTATTTTTTCTATGCGTAAACGTATAATCGTATATTTATGAACAATTCAATTATTGAAATATTAATGTATCATAACATTGATCAACATCATTGGAATCACATCGACAAAAAACGATTAGCTTTCAATTGAAAGGGCTCTGCTCAGTCTCTTAGTTTGTACACACTTTATTTCTCTTCCAAAGATTAATTTTGGTCATAAAGAAACCGCAACATATTAATTATATTGATTTATTTAAATTTTATGTCTGTAGCTCCGACTTTAACCGCCCCTCTGCCTCATTATTTCTCAGACTGTCACTCACATTGAACGTCTCCCTCACGCTCTCAAGTCTAGCGCTTTAGTCTATTTGCACGTCCACTCTTTCTCTTTCTCCTCCGCTCTCCTTAAGCTTGGATTTGTCAATGTTTCAATTCATTAATGTGTTTATTCATTCAATACATACAGCGGTGCTCATATTGCGGTGGGTCACAAATTGGGACATGGTGATCCCACATCGCTGTGTTTCTTTTAATCTCTTTCCCTCTCCGTCTCGGTCCCTTAACCTCGACGTGTGATCGCTCACCATAGCAATCTTGATAAATGATGAACCATCCTTTAACATTTCCTCTGGCATTCATATTGAATAATTTAGGGGTGTTCACTCATGATCATACACACACATTTTTTTATGATGACGCTCTGTTAGTGACTTTTTCAGAGAATGTTTGGCAAGATCCGTGTTTGTCTCAAAGTAATGAAAGTTACCAAAGCAGCTATTGGGGATGAGCAGGATTAGCAGGATCCAGAACAAAATAACAAATCCTAAAAATAGAAATGGTACATCTAAAGAAACAAACAATCACCCCCAAACAAGTCTACGCTGCGATATCTAAACCAGTTTAATGACTACACCCCGGTAAATGTTAATACAAAGCATTTCAATTCTGAACATCGGCCCACTTTGGACACGTCAACGTGTCAATCCGGACAAGATGATTTCCTTTACATCGCAGTGGTTTTACATAAGGTCACCAACCCAACCTTTTCAATATAATCCGAATGCTTTCTGCTTGATTACAGAGTTCCTCTCCGTGCTGTGTGTGAGTGGCTGGCTGCGGCTGGGCTGACAGATGGCAGCTCATTGGAATGCATCACAACCAGAGACGAGACGCCGCCGCGGTACACTATCTGGTACACTATCCAGGACGCCGTGCACAGGCAGCTGCTGCTGCTCGCCTTTAAGTGGTGCTGGAAATCACACACACACACACACACACACACACACACACACACACACACACACACACACACACACACACACACACACACACACACACACACACACACGCAGCAAACACCTAAAGAACATACAGCAAACGCCTACAGACGGACACAACGAAGCAGACAATACACACACAAACACACTCACACACACGCACACACACACACAGCAAACACCTGAGAACATACAGCAAACACCTAGAGACGGACACAAGGAAGCAGACAATGCACACACAAACACATATACACACACACACACACACGCACGCACGCGCACACACACACACACACACACACACACACACACACACACACACACACACACACAGCAAACACCTAAGAACATATAGCAAACACCTAGGGACGAACAAGAGGAAGCAGACAATGCACACACAAACACATATACACACGCACACACACATGTATACACACATATACACACATACGCACACACGGAAAAACAACAGATACATAGACACACATTGAAAAAGAAAAATACACACATGCACAGACACGTAAACACATTGAAAAGGAAAAAAAAGATTGCACAAGCACGGACACACATACACACATGCACACGCACATAAATACCCTGAAATAATCCCTACTGCAGTGTGGCAGTGCCAGTTTCACATCAGCTGCCAGGGTCCCCCTGCCCCTCCCCCCCCAACATCTGCCATCATCCTGTTGAATTATGCAAAAGGGAGTCTACTTTCCCTCTCTCTCTCTCTCTCTCGCTCTCGCTCTCGCTCCCACTCTCGCTCGCTCTCGCTCTCTCTCGCTCTCCCTCATATCTCTTTCTATCACTCCCTGCCTTCCCTCCTCCCTCCCTCCTCCCCTTGCTTTGTTATTGGTGGGCCTGCACTAGCATCAGCCTGTAGCGTGGCGCTGCCGTCTCCATGCTAATTGCATGCAGATAGGTATTCCAGGGGAAAGGCCTGCGACAGCCACTCTGTCATTCATCATAAGCGGGTTACAGGGCTTAAGGGATCAATATCAGTAGCGTATGAGAGCGCCATCACTGTCCACACATTAAACGTTGGGCCCAACGCACGCACACACACACACACAAACACACACTGTGACACAAGCACACACACACGCACACACACGCACACACACACACACACACACACACACACACACACACACACACACACACACACACACACACACACACACACACACACACACACACACACACACACACACACTGTAACACACAAACACACATAATGCGACACAAGCACACATGCTCCTCACGCACGCACACATGTGCCACCATTTATCTCTCCACACCCACACACAATTTATTATCACTTATGTGGTCAACATCCCGTTTTTGATGAGATGAAAGAAATGTAAAGCCCATTAATTACTGAGTGATAAGAAACGGGATTGTGGGAGGGGAGAACACACGCTGGGGCGCAGTGCATCTTTACCATCCTGTAACCAACGCCTCGCTACGCCACCTGAATATCAAGCGCGGGTTCATGAAAAGTTTTTATTTTTTCACTCTATCTACCAGGAGTCACACAGAGAGGCTGCTGCTTCCTCTCGCAGACTTATTATACAATTTAAAATTAATAAGGAGCGGTAATTAGGTCAAATATTTTATATGCAATTGAATTACAAGCAAAAATTTAAATCTAAGATGTATAATTGCGTTGCTTGAGTTGGATATTTTTATTTTTTCCCGCCATATAGCTAAATCATTCTTAATTGAAATGTCAACACCCCTGACTTAAAGTATTTCCAAATGCCAACATGCCAGATTAGTCGTAAAGGCATCGTTGACGAGTTGTAAGCTAAATGCAGCCGTCTAGCCCGGATGCAAATGTGTGTCATTTTCACCCCCCGGAGCTTAAATGGGTTTGAGATTGCGCAGTTTGAGGTCAGCATAAATCACAGTCGGATATTGTAGTCAATGTGATGCAGTTTCTGGGTTTCCTCTATGCAACAGTTTAAAACGTGTGTTTTTGTTGCTGGTGTTATGTTCAAGTGGAAGGAACGAAGCAACAAGCCTGTTCCTCTAAAGATAGATGACATTATTCTCATTACGACTTTTCTTGGGGTTATATCGGATTATGTCCATACTAAGATCCATTCCAGAGCAGACCTATTCTCCGACGTCGACAAAGCCTATAAAAGAATGGCTTAGACACTGGTTTAAAACAACATGTCCTCCACCGACACCGTACAGCCATACATCCACCTGGACATCTGCAATGGGTGTACCTGGGGTCACGTGGTGTTTTGGGTGTTTCGACCATCACAATTGCACGTTCAACCTGCTTCTGTGAAGATGCTTTTCTTCACATAGGGTACGCTGGCTATTCTCCTTGCCCCAAGCAGTGTAAACTGGATGGGCTAGGTAGAATGTGGTGAACAGCACGGCTCTAGGACCTGAAGCAATGAGGCCAGGAGCCTGGGTCAACCTGCGGTCCAACACCTTTCCCATTGCTCTCCACTGACTTCCCGTCACCGGAGAGGATGGATGTCTAGACGATAGTGGAACATGTCCAAGTGCCTTCCCTCTAAGGAGAACCAGGGACCTGAAGTCGTCTCGAAGGTCATACAGGCCCAAAACATGAGTTCTTCCAGACCCTTAAGGGTCCCCCTCCTCCCCAGCTTAGAGGTCCTCCCCGCTCCCCAGCTGAGAGGACCCCCTGCTCCTGGGTTACAGGTCATCAGGACCCTCTGTTCCCCGGGTTAGAAGTTTCCATCACAGCAAGGTCATCCATGAAGGCCCCTGATCGGGGGTTGATGAAAACCTTCAGGCTTGAGCGGGGCCCCGCACCAGCATAATCATGGATGGGGTAAAGTGGATCCCTTAGGTGCTGCAGCCAGTCATGCCTGTTCCTTTATCCGGCTTGTGCCAGTCAGATAAAATTGTTGTTCCAGTCCAGAACGAAGCTTTAGTCTTCCCTGCAGTGTGGGGACATGTCAGTGCCACTTCCAGCAGCTTGTGGGGTATGGAGCCATAGGCATTGGCGAGGTCGAGCCACTGCACCACCAGTCCCCCCCCCCCCCCCCCACCCCATTCCCCCAGGTCTCTCTGATTGGCTGTAACTGTGGTAACCTTGGGAGTCCTTCCTTCTGGACCGAAGTGTCAATGTAGTCCCCTGGAAAGATAATCTGGAAGACGCCTGTCGCTAGACATCTTTATAATTACAGGAACATTAACACTACTTGAATTATCACATTATTGTTTCGATTTCAAAATAACTTAATAACATAATTTTCATATTCAAGTGTCTGACACTTAACTGGAAATGAACAGTGTATTTTTATGATCCTCTACTACTCTTCCAATCCGTCGTTGGCTCGTCTTTCTTTCTCCAATATTTTAAAGAAGGATCTATTCTGCATGAATTACCGGGGGGGAAAACCAAACATAAGATAAAACAACGCATGTGGCTCATAAAGAACACCTACATACCCACGCACACTCGCGCATCTCCTCGTCCCCACTTACTTTACGGGCATGGGGCACCACAGGGAGCCGTTCAGAGACATCCCAGCACGGCGCGCTTTGTCTTCCAGGCTCCAGGCTCTGGGCAACCGCTACCGTGTCTCTTGGCAGGCCAGCAATGTTTTGAAATACCAACCTTTTTCAAACCTCCAGAGCCTGTAGCATAAACAATGGATGTAGAGGTTTAACCCAGTAACATGGATAATAAGGATTCAGAGTGAAGGACACATGTATGTGGAAACTATAGCACGATCGATCTCATCCTTATCTCGCTGTAGTGCTGCTGTGCTATGGCTGAATCAAACAGAGGAGTCTCCTTTCCTCCAGATAATAAATACAGGATAGCAGCCTGTTGTTTCGAATGTATTCTCATTATGTTACATTGTTGGCCCCATCTGTTTCTAGCCCATCTAGGGTGGGTTTTTTGCCGCAGATTATGTTTTCCAACTCGCTGAAACAAATCATTGGCCTATGAAACATTTATTTTGGATGTCAATGTGAATAAACCTGGTCTGAAATTACTTCACTCTGAATACAAGAAAGCATTCATACTTATACGAAGACATTCAAAGGCAATATATCTGACACATCTTTCAGGGCTAAAGAGTTAGAACTCATTTTATATCTACAATGCAGTTGCACCATTTCCACTTTACCTTGGCTGTGGGTGCTGTGTTATACACCGCAGTGGTGACCCGCTGTCTGGAGTGGCCACTTGAGTCAATCTATCCTTTAGAGAGGTGGAGGAGGGCTTTACCGACGGCTGGGTAAGCACACATTTCTCAACGCAAACACAGTTGTATTTATTTCATGAAGCCAGCTGTAATACATGTTTCAATCCTAAGGAATATTGATTGCTTTGCGCTGCTCTCGCCTCAATATTCAACCATAGTAGCAAACTCATGGCGTTGGAGGTTCTGTCTTATAGATTTGTTTATTTTTAATAACGTGTTTTGGCCTCACCACATTTATTCAAAAATATGCCTTTTTTTAAGTGGTCAACAATGTATTTCATTGGAATGGAATGCATATGAAGCCTTTTTATTCTGTAGCGTATTTTCCTTTTAGAAAAACCTTTACTCTTCTTTTATATGTATTATCTGTAAACCTTAAACAATTACCCCCACTCTGCGTGTATGTGTGTTTGCAGGTGCATGTGCACGGATCTATCTATCTTTCTTTCTATAATGCCCTGGGTAGAGGAATGAATAACAAAGGGTGTGTGTGTGTGTGTGTGTGTGTGTGTGTGTGTGTGTGTGTGTGTGTGTGTGTGTGTGTGTGTGTGTGTGTGTGTGTGTGGTGTGTGCGTGCGTGCGTGCGGTGCGTGCGTGCGTGCGTGCGTGCGTGCGTGGGTGCGTGCGTGCGTGGGTGCGTGTGTGCGTCCGTCCGTGCGTCCGTGTCTACGTGCGTGCGTCGTCTGTGTCTACTTGCATGCGTGCGAGTCTACGTGTGTGTGTGGGTGCGTGTGTGCGTGCGTGGTGAATGTATGAGCCGGCCTAGCTATGCCTTGGGGCCAGGTGCCATTGGCTTCCTGTGCCATGGGAGGCATTACCCTGACAGGGCAATATGAGAGTGCTGAATTGCACACAAACACAAATGGGCACAGAAAAAAAAAAAACGTGTTTGTGTTTGATTTGGTACTGATTTGCAAATATGGTGGTGTGTTTTTAGTGTGTGTTTGTGTATGTATTTTCTGCCTCCACGTGTGTGTGAAGTTTTGCATAAATGCGTGTGTGGGTGGGTGGGTTTATATTTGGGACGGATGTTGGTGTTTGTGTGTTTCTGGCTGGCATCTACTTACAAATAGAGAAAATGCATCTTTCAATGCTGGCAGTTTAACTTTAATCCACAGAGCCATTTATCTCCCTCTGTTTATCATCGCCATGTGTAATGGCTTCTTTTGGACCGATCTACTTCACACTTTGTGTGCTTATCATGCACTCATAAACATATCGATGTTGAGTTGGAGTGTAAATACTTCAACCACCCTGAAATGTTTACTCAACTAACAATTCACATGCTGAACTGAATATTTAGCATTGAATAAGAAGTGTGTATTTTTCTTATTCATTTTAATTAATATGATAATGCCATATCAAGAACCTCATTAGCAGATGTATTTTACAGTACTGGTGGCATGTAATCCTGGTAACTGAAAATAAATAAGTAATGATGTTGAATGGATAGTGTTACATCAATGAATATCATCCAGTGGTAACACTACCCCCTCCCATGAGCTGAGAGAAGTGGGTCGGACGGAGGTGACCTTTGCTTTGACACCAGTCACTACAGGAGTGACAGGTGAATCATGGGGGCAGCAGGGACACCGCACAGAGCTAAGTCTCCAAGTGACATCGTAGACCCGCAACAGTGCTGCTGTTCACGCTGCGACAAACGCGCGCACGCACAAACACACACACACACACACACACACACACACACACACACACACACACACACACACACACACACACACACACACACACACACACACACACACACACACACACACACACATAGGGACACACAAAATAGACACATTCACATGTATACACACACACACAGGGACACACAAAATAAACACGTTCACATGTATACATACACACACACACAGAGACACACACAGGAAAACACATACACATATATGTATACGCACATACGCACACATACAGACCCACACACAAACACAGTACGTCATTACATGGCTACACTATAACACGCTTGTGTACAAAGAGAGACACATACAGATACGTGAGGTGGATCCATCTTTGAGGAAAGGAGAACTGATGGCTGGTTTACGTGAAAGAAGTCCTAGCCTTTAGGTCACTCCTGACCCCATCTAATCAGAGGTAACATCAAAATGTAATTTGCTGATGATGAAGGATTGGACATGTCAACCTTTCCTGGCCCCAATTCAGTCCCCATTTTGTTTCTTTTGTCAAGCCTTCTCCTTGAATGTATCAACAAACAAAAAAATACGGTCAAACTGAAACCCGAAACAAATAGAGGGAGAGAGAACTGAAGTTAGGTAGTATCTGTTTTGAGACAGATAGTTTGACACCAAACTTTTATTTTTACTTGGTTTATTTTGTCTATACCACAATATCCGAACTTGAAACCAATTTTCCCCACATTGTCTACCATGAGGGGAACTGCAGCCTTTCCCAGACTGCCTGAACGGACCAGGAGCTAAGTGAATGAGATGTGTTTTTCAAGTACCGAGAGTGGTGTTATAATGAACCGACGCTCTCCGGTCTGCTCAATATCTCATTAGCATTGGCTTTTTTTCGGGCCTGTGAAATACAAGTCAGTGGTTTGATGTAATTTTGTGCGTGTAAGTGTGTGTGTTGTGCTATTTTTATCGTAAAAAACCTGAGCATATGCAATGCGTAGCATATTTTTACAGAATATTATCAGCATATATATAGCATCATCCTATCAAATTGGATTGAAAAGCCTTGTGATTATTTTCAACCCTATATGAGCTTACTGCTAATGGATGGGCGTATACAACATTTTTAGCTTTTCAATAGGAAATACAAAATCGCTAAAACAACAAACACTTATTTTTTTTCAATATAATAATAATAATAAAAAAAAAAAAAAAGTAAGAAATGGATTAACATATGCTATGCACAATGCCTAGAGTCAGTTTGTGGGCAGAGGACATTCTAAGGAGCAAGGGACCCTGTATTTTGAACTTACTTGTGTGTGTTTATCGGCAAGCCTTATAGCCACAAAGTCAGCAAACACTTTCAAGTTGATGACAGCTGGAGCACTATTCTGTAGGCACTCGTTTCATTTCATCTTTCGTTATTTTACCTGCCAGCAAAGTGAGATCAGACGGGTCCACCATTGCTAGGACCCACTTCCACAGCAGTGACAGCATCCTCAGTAGATTGACATTACTAACGGATGAGCTGTTTGAAGCTCTGCTTGCTCCTTGGTTTGTGTTAGCAGAGGAGTTCAAAGCGCTGGTGGGAGGTGAACACTCTCTTCTAGGTCAAACAGCACAAAGCGCCGTTTCTCTTGGCGTCCCAGCGTCTCATTTTGTGTGTGTGGGGTGTGGTGTGCACTTAAAAAAAAATCGGTAGGTTTTGCTGCAAAGGGGTGTGTGTGACTAGACATTGAGACACAGTGCCCCCTCCTGAGACCGCTCACGTGGATGGTGCCCGCCCAGCATCAGGTCTGCGATGGGGAGGGGGAGCGCAGTGTGACACACTCACCGGGCAGGGATGCTCGGAATGGGATCAGAGCCACATCGTGTTGCTCCTTTCCCCAATGTTTTTAATAACAAAACCTTTTCATAACAATAACACCAATCACAACAGCAAATGATATTGTCGAAGCGATGTGAGAAAGAAAGGCTAAATTTATAAGAAACTCTCTAGCAAGCAGGGCCCTAATATATCAGCTAATGAAGGCAGCTAATGCGTCCATATTGCGCCACATTGTCTAACTGTCAAATCGAGGTGAACATTTAGAGAGTTAATGTCTTGAGGTAAATAAAAATAGACTGTTATGAAACCAAAAAAACAACCAAAATACTAACAAAGCTCCGGAAAAGTATGGCTTTCTCCCCCAGATTTATTGGTTTCCAGTTGTTTGCACGATAGTAGTGGTTTTAATTTACTCCCATATGCCCGCAGTTCTCTTCTTTTTTTACCGCATATTCAATTTTTGAAGTGCGCAGTCGCAGCGGTAGCACATTTTGGATTTGAACATTATAGTACTCCAAAACAGTACCCATTTATCAAAGCTGGCAAACATCCATGCTCATTACAAACTGTGTATATAGAAGGCTCTTGGAGATAACTCATATTAACTTCATACGGGGAAGAAGAAGCCCGGGAACAAAGGGAAAACCAAAAGTTTGTCAGATGTTATTATTATTTCCACATTGTCCAATTTATCAACATTGCTGTTATGCTTGACTTGGTACGATGACCTCAAGCCAGGCTTTGATATCCATCCAATTTGTTCATGTTAGAGTGGTTGTGTGTGCGTGTTCGTACGTGTGTGTGTGCGTGGGTGTTCGTGTGGGTGTATGTATGTGTGTGTGTGTGTGTGTGTGTGTGTGTGTGTGTGTGTGTGTGTGTGTGTGTGTGTGTGTGTGTGTGTGTGTGTGTGTGTGTGTGTAGAGCATTGTGTGGTGTGTGGTGTGTAGCTACAAGCATTGCGGGGAGTTGTGTTGATCATTCTATTGAACTGAACACCCGTATTGCTGCTTGAAAGAACATTCAAATCTATATTAGCACATTTGCACACATTTCATTTTCTGTATCCTTATGTGAAAAGTTATCAATTTATCACATGATGGATCGAGGAGGCTGATATCTGCTTAAGGCCGAAGGCCGGCGGTAGTGTACAGCCGGGGCAGAAGGAGTCTCTTGTCAAGCGACCAGAATTGAGACATCGACCTCTAATCTCAATTCCATGGGGAGGTTGGTGTAAAACCAAGCTCAGGAAGGGTGGATGGTTATGGTTAGAGAAGACACAGGCGTTCTGCCCAATATTTACAATGAATGAATAAAGTTCCTGCTGCTGAGCGGTAAGGGGAGAGTTAAGCTTCTAAGATTTCGACTCTCAATAAGAACTCTTTAAGATTCATCCCGAGTTAATGGGTCTTCCCGAACGGCGGGTCTAAAAATAGCAGCTAATGAAAGTGGACTGCCTCTGAGATTAGTGAAGCCGATCTTTCATGGGAAACAGTTTGTCGACCTTTACCAGTCAGGGGTCTGACTCTGGGAGGATGGAGTGGCACTGACACATCCGAGTTACTCTGCTCGCCTCGCCGGTCTCCGCTTATCCGCTAGAGCAGAGTGAGTAGGGCAACTACACCGTGTTGTGCTGGCTGGTCTTCAGAATACTGGGACCACCCACTTGTGAGAGGTTTCCTCCAATGCGCGAGGGAAGGTCATCCCCCTCACAGCCGTTCAGGGTAATGTCTTCGTAGCTAAAATATACAGAGTATGGCTTCAAATTCTCCCAATCTGTAATATCTATAGGTTAAATTCCATGCTTAATTGACCTTACAATATATAGAGCATTTACTGATCACTGAAGACTAGCAACGGCTTATTTTCAGTGTGTTGTGTTGTGTGTGTGTTGTGTGTGTGTTGTGTGTGGTGTGTGTTGTGTTGTGTTGTGGGTGTGTGGTGTGTTGTGTGTGTGTGTGTAGTGGTGTCGTGGTGTGGGTGTGTGTGTGTGGTGTATGGGTGAGTGTCGTCCAGTGATGGTGGTTGTGATGTGAGGATAAGGAGCCAGGGGAGTAGTGGTTTAGGGTTGAGCGGCCAGACGGCAGCGGTGTGTGTGTGGAGGGATCGAGAAGGTGTGTGTGTCAGTACAGGGGTGAGCCTAGCTGAAAATGGACAGGAGACATCAAGTGCCTCTGCAGTTTATAACTGATATTTTTTAGAAAGCACCCTTTTGGTGGTGCCATTTCGACGTAAGTAAGGCCGTCATGATTTGTTTGTCTGGCAATGTGTGTGTTTGTTGCTGATCATGCTGTG
>OLKM01002756.1:19593-55792 GCA_900291075.1 Melanogrammus aeglefinus | reverse complement strand
TGTACTTGTTCTGTCTTATTGATTCTTGCCTATACAAACTCTAGAATGGGTTAACAGTTTATTTAAAAGAAGTTGCAAAAGTGGCTAATCGGAACTGGGGTACCTAATTTATTGGAGATTAAGTAAAAGCTGTAATAGTATGAGACCAAAAGCTTAATTGTTCGTCACCAACTAGTGCGCACTACAAGCTTAACCGAAAACGAATTCTTTTGTAATTTGTATTAATCTATGTCTCCTGTGGCCATTGGTGAGCCAACTGCACCCGACACTTAAATTACTGGCTGATTTGGTAACAGTAGTCAATCAATCCTGGCTAACAAGGTAACTCAAATACTTGTTGAATAATAAAGTATCGAGAATATTTCATTCGGAACCAGTCGCTTGATATCGTTGTTTATTCTCACCAGCAGTGTGTACCTTCATACAAATCTTTTCCCCTTAGGCTTCCACACAATCAAGTAGTGGCAATACCTTTTTTTATTTCACACTGACATTTAAGTTTTCATCTAAAAATCAACAATACTACGTCCAAAATATTCAATAAATCAAATTTTGTATAATGTCAAATTATATCGTAATACTTCGAATATATTGTCTTTATAATCATTTATCCTACCATTGACTTGTGTTGTTGTGTGTGTTTGTGTGTTTTGTGTTGTGTGTGTGTTGTTCGTGTGTGTTTGTTGTGTGTTTGTGTGTGTGTGTGTGTGGTTGTGGGGTGTGTGTGTTTGTTGGTCAACAGTTCCTTGCTTGCAGCTGTGATGTCTGCCGTCAATTACTTTGACAACAACATTCACACACACCCATGGCCTTTCAACCCCCCTCCCACCACCACTCACCACCCCCCTCGCCTCCCCTCACTCTCCATACTGCCTCCCAGCCCTCATGGCGCCTATGCCCTCCCTATCGCCCAACCACTTGAAATAAACCGCGCTATTTGCATGTGTAAAACGGACAAATCGTTGTGTGTTGTGTAATCGCACACGTACCTCTGAGAAGACCTGAAAGAGAGTCGTACCCTGACAAGAGATGACGAGGGTGATTATTTTTTGTGTCGCGTGTTATCGTTTGCATTCAATTCGACAACCCTATCCACAGTTTCGGTGACCTATGCGACCCCTTTTACTGTTATTACTGGTGATAACACAGGCTGCGGCCCCATCTTGCGTGTCTGGGTCTTGACCTGTTACTTTGTTTGGATTCATGTTGGTAAGACTCACAACCATTTCATTATCACTTCAGTCATGTCTATACTTTGAGGCCGATACCTTTTGTTGAAATAAAAATTATTTTTTTAACTCAATTTCTGTTTTTTAAATGCTGTTCCTCGTTTCCTCCACTGGTGTCACTGTTCCGCTAATCTCATCTTCAAAATCAGTCCGTCTTCGTATCACCTATATTTGTTCTTTTAAAATATGTGTTATTATGGAACTATATTTGGTCCAATATGACTTATTATAAACCTTACCATGGCCAGCTGATCTTACCATACAAAACAAGATCATTGCCTTAATAAAAATAGTTTTTCAGCCTAAAACCAAAATATTTATTTGCATATTCAGAATACAATTTATTCTTTTACTTTTGCTATTCCCTACAAAGTAGCCGTTTAAGAAAACCAAACAGACAATCTATGAGAACGTTTTTTTTAATTGACGACCAATATGTTACAAGAAAATGATGAGCATACAAATCCGCCAACCAATCAAGATCCTGTGTTACTTCCTTTAAAATCCGCCCCATATATCTTCAACCCCCAGCGTCAATATCAACACACTTGATACTTAGTTATTAACGCAAAAAGAACCTAGGCTTCTCAAAGTTTTTATTGGTGAATGAATAAGACGTGAAAAGGCCTTCAATATTACCTGTTTATGCTTTGGTCCTTGTGTTGATTTGATAAAGATATCAGTGTTTAACAGCGTGCAATGCCAATATACGTCAGTCCAGCCGTTCATCTGGTCCCGTCCCTGCCCTCTCCTCGATTGGATTGGCATCCATCCAAGCCAGCTCCATGATCTGTTCGCGGAGGAATACTCCCTTCACTCAGGAAATTCATTTGGTTATCGTTCATTATAGAACTGCCATCCTTAAACCTTTATTTAACTATGGAGGGACAGAAAACACATTCTTTGAAAAAGATCAATGTGTTGTTGCACTCCCTTTAATGTTTAAACAAACCTCCCCTTGACTGGACTTTATCACCCCCTGAGTAACAGGATTTTCTTATTTGAGCTATCGTATATTTGTAATAACTCCTCAGTATATTTCTCCAATCACACAATGGGTCAATCTGTCGACCTTTATTTCTATGCAAGTTCATCTAACAATTTGCCATGGTAATATGTTTAGTGTGCACCATCCATACCCTCCTCTCTTTCATGACCTGCCCCCTTCATCCACTACCCTTTTTCAACAAGATACTGTGTTTCAGGATTTGTTAAAAATTACTTTTTACTCACACTGGCCGCCTGCACCCAAGTTGCTCACAGCACTGTACCACAGTCTGTTAAACAGTTTCCCGCTTACAGGGTATTCAGGTGTGCCTGTGTCCACTTCTCTGTTCCAGCACCTATTGCTAGATCGATGGTTTTTCCTGTGAATGAAATTCTCAAAATCAAAGAACACATCGTGAATCAATAGCTGAAAAGGACACAAGTGCAGAGATTATCTTTTCAAGAGCCACTGCCGTTCAATTTAAATACTTTTTAAGTTAATGTGGCAATTATTGAGAAATGTTTAATAAATACAAATGCATGTGGATTACAATTTAAAATCGATAATAAAATATTTATGACTCAATTGTTTTTCATTAGATCTGTTACTTCAGTTGTTTTTGAGTTTTTCACTTGTAATTAGGAATTAATTTAGCTTATTTTTCCAGCTTCACTTTATTTGCTTTACTATTGTCTAAAACACATTAAAACATATTAATCTGACAATATTCTAAAAATACACATGATGATTCTTGTAATGTACCTCTTCGTTAACACAACGCTTCAATTCAGATATACCCCAGCTATTGTGTCCAAGGGATAAAAGCCAACCAACTGTTGTATTTAAGCAATTAATTGGAATTATCATGTTTTAAGCCTTCTCGGGGTTTCCGAACAGAAAATCGGAGAAAACCGTGTTGTATAAATACAATTTCCCCTGTCATTGTGGATAGATTGCTCTAGGGATTCATGGTAAAACTATGGGAAAACTAACATTTTCTTCTTTGATCATGGGCAACCAGCCCTATCTACCAACCAAGAGATCTTAAGAAAACATCAACAATCGTCATAATGTTTCTCTCAGAAGCACTTGAACATTTTGATAAGAGAGAGCATTAACTATACTTAAGTCAGTGGCGATTGAGCCTTTTGAAGATAGTGAACGAAAACATCCAACCTCGCTACTCAGATTCTGTGTTTTAAGTATGGAAATAAATGATAAAGACATTACAACCCTCCTCAACAATTTAACAACGCCGTGTCGTGTTCGTTATAAAGAGTCTGGTTACAAAATCTTGTTCTTATTTTGTTAGATTAATTACTTGTTGTGTTGTCATGTCCATCATCGTGCCAGAGTGTTGAGACCATGCGCACTGACTTATTCAAAGCTACGAGCCTCAATTTTACCAAATCAACCTGAACTGTTTGTGCCATGACTGCCTGACACAAACTCTGAACCTTTGGCGTACAACCACAGTGATTCACAAACAGTAGGTGGCATTGGAAAATGAATTCCTCTCTTCAATGACTTTTTGGTGCATTCTTTGACTGAGAACACAACTGCAACTTACATACAACGATCGCTGACTTGATCCTGCTAACTACCTTTCCACAACCCCTAAATCCTTTATATGGAACCACTCCGTTCCATGGCAGATGGCGATAATTTACAGGGCGTTCGTTTCTGTGATAAGTGCCTCAGGAGTACTAAAGCATGGTCTAACATTACAATCCCCTTAAAACACAACCCTGTCTCTCGTTATCGGTGTAGTCGCATAACTGATCAAAAAATACTTAGGTTTAGTCTTCTCATAGTTCTGGCTCCCCAGTGTGTACGTTTGTCCTGTAGAAGTGTGATACTCTAAATGTTTGCCCTTTTTCACGCACCTCCTAAAAAAAAACACCGCTTTTTTTAAAGACCTCCTACTCTTTTTATTTACTCTAAATCTTACATTGGCACAAAATTTCTTGCTGCTTGATTCTCAGGGAAGGAAGAATTAGAATGACTAAAACAAATAACAGGCCCATAGACCTTGAGAGTCAACTATTTTCCGTATTCCTGGAATGACACTTATTTCTCTCACTATGTCAAATCATAATCGTCCTTTTGATTAAAACGTAGTCTTTGAACAGTGCTGATCGCAAACACATAGCAATGGGCCAGATTGTGCCCACATAGTTATAAAATTACATACTTTGATCAGGACATTTGAGTAGTACTGGTCACTACAGGCAGCCAGCATAATGTAAAATATAATGAGGCAAACATGTGTTTCCAGTAATTTTTTGAAACATTTATTTCAAATAACATACACTTTTGACATATGCATCTTATTCCATTATTCACTTAGATTAACACATCTAGATATTTCTCATTCCCAATCAATTCATCTCGTTAGATATGTTACAATAGCAATCATATACCATAAATATTTCATATCAAGAATGACCAATCATCTTTCCCATATTCACTCAAAGACAATATGAACATAAACAACTAATATTAGTTTAACTAAAGAATCAAAATCTAAATCAATTTTACAACAACATCAATAGTCGATACCTCAAAGTCCCATACGTTTCTAACCTAAACCCATGATCTACAGAAATAAATTCCAACCAGACTTGCTTTCTGCAGAGTTCCCACTCATGTCTAGAACCACGAAGAGGCGAGTCAAAAACATGGCTACCTTCAATTCCCTCCTTGTAATTAACTTCTAGATCAAACTTGGAGTAAGCGGGCCTTTGATAATTTTCATCATCAAGTTTTGAATTATTTTGAGATCATGTAAGCACAAGTCCCTTTTGTCTGACTTATATTGTTCATATTAAGCTAAAGTTCCTCTCACACTCTGCTGTAACTGTACCGTAATGTTTTCATACATTCATGAGTGCTTTAGATCCTCGGCTCACTAGTGGCTGTCCAGTATCCCTGGCATCCCATTCCATCTTGGCTCTTGCACAACGGTTCAAATCGCTTCGGCACAGCGCTTATTTGTTCTTTCATCTCATAGCGATGCGGACTTTGGAATAGCCATTTACTCTGCTCAACGGATGCTGAGTCCTTGAGTCTCATCCTCAAAAAGACAAGCGTTTCTCCAAGATTGTCACTAAGGCTTTGAATAGAACTGGCCTGGATTGAATAACCTCAGCTTTGCTCATGTTTTCACAGTGTTTTGTAGACCGATACTCCCCAGCTTTTCTTGCTTCTAAAGCCTCACTAATTCCACCTGACTCTCTTTGGAATGACTGATCACTCTGGATTGAGCGCTTCAGGCAGATGCCTCAGCTTCTGAGCAGAGTTATCGAACGAGACTGACAATCCTGTGCAGGAGACTTAGTTCATTGGTTAGTGTTCACACATGACCCAAGTGTCACATATTAATCCTGGACCTTTGCAACACGTTTTATATAAACCTCTGTACATGCCTGTCTTTGGTGACCCTTGTCTCATCTCACATAGCAAGCATTTTTAAAGTGCTTGCACAAGAGCTCCCAGGGATGTCCAAACAGCACGAAACAGTCCGAAAGCTACTGGCCACCCCAGCGTCATCCATCAGATTCTGCCAATGCGAAGGAAAGTTGTGAGCCTACTTCAGCTGCTGCATTTTTGAGTTCACGCTCCATTTTTGTTTGACATACTATAACACAGAATATAGCTTCTGGATAAAGTTTTGAAATGATTGACAGAGTTATACCCTCATCAACTGCCATCCAGACACAGCGATTTCAAAGTCTATGGTTCATGCAGTGCCATAACACAAAAAGCTTCGGGAATCCTCGAGTCAGCCTGGTTGCCTACTCCTGACTTCTTTCCTAACATGACACTGGCTCATCAGATACAAATGTTACCCAGTTTCATGTAGCCACTCTTCTGTAAAGCCAGCATTAGTTAAACAGGTGAGTAACGCCTGTTCTATGCCATCTGCTCTCATGATTTCCAGTTCAACAAGTTCAATGAATATGAACTCAGGCTTTCTTCTTGAATTGATGCTTTAATTGAAACTGTCATGACAGCTTTGTGACTTAAAGAAGATGCCTCGTCAATTAGGACAGCCAACTTACTGGATGATGCTATAAATGTTACTGACAATTTTGCTCTGCATCTCACTAGGCAACATGTTGTTATTATCTGTGTTGCACTGTAACGTGAATGAAGTATTGTGCCCATTTTTAGACCATTCAGTTCCTGCAGCTCGATGAGGCTCCTCCATGGTCAGAAAAGGGTCGGTTTTTTTTTGGCAATATAGGTAGGCTGTTCGAAACACCGGCTTCAGTTTCCTTCATGTAGGACTCAGTCATAACCCTCCATTGCATTCCTCAATGGCAGCTTTGTCCTGTTGCTCTGCCACGTTCACTGCCTGAGTGTGGGCCTTGGGACAAAGGCATGTTTCTCATCACCTTATTTCTCAAGACAGACAGACTTGTTGTTCTACTTCCCTGGCCAGCACACTTGAATTTCAAAGTTCATCCATTCTCTTTGAGAGTGATTACACCTTGCTCCTTGTTGATCCCAATGGAGTTCCACACCTGCTACAGACCAGACATCCTGTGAAGCATAACACACACACAATATTCTCTGTGTCCCCACTATTTCAGAAGTTACCCAAACGAGCAATCTACCTAAAACTTACCCATTTTTTGTTTTTTGGGATCCCAACCGAGGGTTCTTGCATTTTAAATCTTCTTTTTGGTTGGGCATGTCCACAAGTCCTGGCCAGTCATTATTATGTCTACAGATAAAACAACAAACAAATTAATTGAATTAACAGGTAATAAAATAACTAAATGTGAATTGAATAAACGGGCTACAAGTGGAAACACAATGACCAAAACCCATTTGAAAAGTGTAAAGTTTGCCATAATCCCTTTTCGTTTTCATTTATTACCTGGGCCCCCTCGACCCCCAACAAAAAAGACCTCACGCCCACCTACACCGTAGTTGATCGTCTTCATGCCGAAGTTTTTGTAAGAGACGGCAATCTTTGCTGTGGGTCGGAGAGGCAGCATGATCCTCTTCCTGGATCTGACAGCCTCCTCTCTCCGACGGGGGCGGGGGGCCAGAGCGTGGCGTCGACGGATAACTGTACCGGTGTTACGATCGCTAACATTAAACTGTTGAGCTGCTGGCTTAATATTGATTTTTCGCGAGGCACGTTTGAAATTGTCAAATGATGAAATTTTTTGTTTGGATAGTGATCGCTTCATTTTACCGGATTTATTATAGAAAAACCATTTAAAGCTAAACTTGTAAAAGTATACTAGCTAATGTAAATTTGTCTTTTGCGATATTTACTATATTACTACGGCATACACCCGCACTTTCTCTCCCTCCGATTGGCTCATTCGTCGTCAATGCCTTACAGCTTAAACAAACACTAATCAAGTACAGCGAGCCGATAATGTGGCAGAGCTAGCGCGTGGGTCATAGGTCTTCACACCGGGGAAACTGGGGCGATTTCGCTTTCAGATACTACTGAATGGTGCGCATCTGGGGGGGTGTAGAAGTGGTGTATAACGCAATGCTAGACTGAAATAAAATAAGTGGTGTATACGCCGTATTATCGGTGTACTCCGCGTATACCCTGGACTACACCACTGGCTGTCCCCAAACTTGAGAGAAAGGGAATGAATATAGGCCTATGTGAGAACGGGATTTAGAAAAAGGCCCTGTTCACCGAAATCTGTGTGAATAAACATATAATTACTAAAAAATAACGATAACAGCATTTACTGTCCTGTTGATAAAATAGAGCCATTCGGTTAAACAGATAATTACACTGTCGGTGAAAAACTCACACCTGACAAGTAGCCTATCGACTTGTTTACGGTGATTAATAAATGATTTACCCACACTGGCTCCTGCTTCTCTGCGGCTTTCAGACAATGATGATTCTGTGAATCCCAGAGACTGATGGTTTCTCCACACTGTCTGACCGTTTGGACATAACACAAGGTCACACAAAAACACAAAAACACGGACAAACAATTCGCAACATGCAACTATTTCGACATAATAATCCTCCTTGCTCTGCCCATTTATACTACTCCCATCTTCCGTGGAAGTGTCTGACTTTTAGCAGAGAAATATAATCATAGCTTCTGCACTGTTTAAAAAGAAAATAACTATAAACTAGCTATAACTAAAGCTATTCATAAATAGGCCTATTATTTACACTGACCCTAGTTATAACCTGGCTGAACAGGTCAGGCCTGACTTTAAAAATGCACTCTGGTGTTGCTATTTTTACAGCTGGGAAATATCACTCCCCTTATTCTGAACTGGAAACTTGAGTTGACAATGAAACTATTGAGTATGGAGGACGAATTGTGCCACGGAAAGAAACAATCAATGTTTACTCAGCTATCCTTTTAAAGATCGAAGAATTGGTAAAACAATTATTGAATATTCTCTTTTAATGAAGCACTAACTAAAGCAGTCAACAAAAGACATGTCAGAGTTGGATTTACAAAAACTTTTACTATTATTAAACTGCTTGGAAAATAGACATTTCAAAAACGTTTGTTTAAAACAATGAATTTAATGACTGTAAAATTAACTTCAAAAGACTTAACTAATTTAAATCATCCCCTTTTTCTTTGGTTGTTTTCCATATTCATTCCCTTATTGCTAATTCTTTCGCACGCTTCTACAAAGACTTAAGTCTTTGTAGCCCCTTCTATACTTCTACAAAGACTTTGTAGAAGTATAGAAGGATAGAAGCTCATAAAAGACAATTGCCTTTTATGAGCCCTCATAATTTTTATCTGTAATTTACACAATTGAATTAGATGTATCAGTAATTCAAACAACTGAATTAGATATATCTGTAATTTACACAACTGAATTATATATATCTGTAATAAACAAAAATTAAATATCTGTAATTTACAAAACTGAATTACAGATATCAGCCGTGATGTCACTGAAAACGGCACCATCACACAACCTAAAAGTTAAACAACAGAGATATCTCAATCTGCATGAGGACTGTGCATGACATTGCTCATGCAAGGCTTTCCATATTGGTCAAGCAAAGCATTTTAATGCCGCCTTCAAAACGCTCCTGAGTTTCCGGGGGTTTCGATGGTTCTGACTTTAAAGGACAATTTCGGTATTTTGAACATTGAGCTCCCTTTCTGGTTTGTCTAGGATGAAATATAGTGGTTAACACAGAAACTTTGAATATTGGTCCTGTCTCCAGTATTTAATCATTTGAAATCACCCCTGCCTGCTTCACAATGGCTGGCTATGGGCATTCAAAAACACCCCTTAAAGGGGAACTGTGCAACTTTTTTGGCTTAATCTACATTAACATAACAGGTTAAGAGTCATTGTGATTGTTCTATAACACTTTATGGGTCGATTGGTCACTGTTTCGACTCCCCCTAGCGCATCTTGGCGGAAAAAGGGAACATGCAAGTTTCTGCCGAGGCCCGCCGCCCACTATCGCGGGAGTCTCGGGTCTCGCGAAGCACCGAATTGCTTTACGGCACTACAGGCCCACAAACACGGAACCGGCTCGATATAAACACAAGTAGCGAAGGGATAGTTACATTCATCATGGATCAGCCGACTAAAAAGAGACAGAGAAACCCAATGTCAGAGAGAGAAAAGGGAGACTGACCGACAGAGAGGCCCGACACGAGTAAACGTTGTGTGAGCTCAGGAACAGCATGAAGAAAAAGAGAACTGCAAATCGGATGCCGATTTGCCATGGCCGTGTTGCTCTTGAAATTGTCAGTACCCTTGGGTGAACTTTGTCCTCTTTGTATTGTGGCTTCTTGATGTTGATGGTCTCTGTAAAAATGTGTTTGCGCAACCGTTTTGTTGCGAGCCCTGAATGTTTCTAGCTTGCTTGCTTGCTGGGGTGTTCGCTTACTCGCTACCAAACACGTTTGTTTTCATGGCTGTTTTGCTGTTCGTCTGTCTCGTCCCCCATATTCAGGCTAAATCCCCGAATCCAAGTTCTTGTTTGTTTAGATAGACCACTATTCGAATGCCTCCGATTTTTCTAAGAGTGTATAGCCTACATTGTGCGTTATGTCCGGCTGGCCATACAACCCGGTATCACGAGATCTCGTGCTCATGCGCACGAAACGCGTTAATCTATTGAATCGTGTCCCAGAGTACGATTGTTCGACTTTTTTCGTGAAACGCATCACGAAATGTTAACCAATGCATTCTGAATGCACATCCTTCACACTATATTCTTCGTCATAACTATCAAACCAAACATCCTTCACATTTGACGAGCGACGATTATGAAAGTAAAATGCACATTTCTCGCTAAAAATGTTTACATAAACACTTTTAATGGCGTAATCTGCCATTAAAAGCGATAAAAGCGTCTATCGGTGTCTACGTCACGGATAGACGCTGTGAGCATCTTTCCTATTGGATAGTTTTTAGGATATTTTTCTGTGAAAATGGCGGACATACTTTTTATTCTGGGCGGAAAATATGATATTTTAGCATAGTTACGCCATTAAAAGTGTTTATGTAAACATTTTTAGCAGAACTGTTATGATACGTAAACCTCCATTATAGCTTTAGCCATGTTATACCTTTGGTGTAGTTCCCTGCTTGTAAACTTGTTTGTTAAAATATTGCTTTGTATATTTTCTTAGTTACAAGCATTAGCAAACAGCATTGTTATGAGGCTTGAGGCTTGATGACCCAAGACGGCTTGGCCTGCCTGCCCGGTACAGCCACCACCCACATCGGAACTTGTGCGGGTACGTGTTATGAGGAAATCCAGAGAACCCTCAAGAAGATGTTACACAATAGCCATAAGGCGAAAAACAAACCATTAAGAATTGTCACTTGCATTTCTTTCAATATCCCAAATAAATATTTTTTCTAACCAAAGTGTGTATTATTGAACATATGAAAGAAAGGTGGTGCAAACATCTGTTATTTAATAAAATGGAAACATCTTAAAACCATGTACAATTATATTTATTTACAATATTTATTTGCAGGCATTTACACGTAAATGTGTCCCTAATCTTCCAGACACAGCATCTGCCTATGACAACTCTCCTGCAGGGACTGGCGACAGCATACCATCTCGATCTCTGAATCCATTTCCCTGTAATTCTGTACACAAGGGACGTACTTGAGCATCGTACTAAATGTACGATTGCTGTGCAAATTGTTCATGCTCTCGTCATGTATTATGTTTGCCAACACTCTTACACTGATCATTCTGTTCAACAACCAAAGATAAAACAATTCTAATCTAGGATATAACATCTCCCCGTCAACTATAAAAGAGGATGGGTTTATTGTAACACATACTCCCTTTCAAAATGTATAACCTTGTCTACTCTTTATGAACATCTACCTCAGACATGGCTCCACGCATTCGCCGGCTTCTTTGAAAACAAATGCACATGGCTAGCATAGAAGTGGATGGGGAAGGGTCGTCAACAAGTTGTTACAACAGTATTGTAAATATGTCCTCCGAAGCTGTAGGGGGAGCTCAATGCGAGAGCAAATCCAAGAAAACAGTGAAGAAGTTCCCCTTCAACGATCGTTTTCAGAAATGTGAATCTTATTGAGTGGTTAGTGGTGTTCGTTGATGTTCCTCATCAAGTATCGTAGCGGAATACAGTTTCTGTTGTGTTTTATTTGGCATTTTGTAAATCGGCATTTTGAGCACCACTAACCACTCGATGAGTTTCACATTTCTGAAAACGAACATTAAGGGGTGTTTGTGAATGCCCATAGCCAGCCATTGTGAGGCAGGCAGGGGCGATTTGAAATTAGCCAAATACTCGAGACAGGACCAATATTCAAAATTTCGGTGTTAACAACTCTATTTCATCCGGGGCAAACCAGAAAGGGGGCTCAATGTTCAAAATACCGGAATTGTCCTTTAAGCTTGGAGGAAAGTGCTTTGAACACTGTTGGGTCGGAGTTTATGCTCTGAGCTACATTCGGAAGTAAAGCTACCCGAGTACGCGATCATTTCACAAAAATGGCTGCCCATTTCGCTGTCATTACATTGATAGACTTCTAACATTTGAATTACGATACATTATAGCGTACAATTAAATACACCACCTAAATAAATCCTCGCTCATGTTCAACCATTGCAATGTAATTTACTAACTTGATCAGTATGATCAGTGAGCAATATATTCAAATGTCCCAATTAAAAATGTTACACACCCCCCCCCCCCTCCACACACACACACACACACACACACACACACACACACACACACACACACACACACACACACACACACACACACACACACACACACACACACACACACACACACACACACACACACACACACACACACACACTGGTTGTCAATGGCACGGGCCCACTGGCCCTTTTGGATAATCTGGCCTTGCAGTTGCTTATTGGTCCTCTATTATTGTGTAGCCTATTATGTTGTGTATATACACAACATATACATATATATTGTGATTGTAATTATTGATTGTAATTTATTTCATCATTATTTTCAAGAGGAACAATAGCCTACATTTTAACTCCAGAATCCAACAAATGTAGTATTATTCCTCATGTTGTATCTTATTTTATTGGCATTTTGCCTCTTCGACATTGCCATTGGTGTCTTTCCGCCGTGAAACGCACTTCATTTCCGTGGGTGTTTTCGCGCGAAATGAATGAGCAGTGTTGCAATATTCAGCCATAATTCCCGCACAATCTGGCAACCTTGTGATCACCGGCCCCCTGAAGGACCTCGTGGGAGAGGGTCCATGGCACTGGTCCGACCTCCCATTGGTCCGACCTCCCATTAGTTCGAACTCCCATTAGTTCGAACTCCCATTGTTCCGACAATCGGAGTAATGAGAGTTCGAAGTAATGGGACGTCCTCATTAGTTCGAACTGGACTAATGCATCTGTAATCTAAACAGACAGGTCGGATATTTGAGAGCTGCCAACTTGAAATTTAAAAATGTCCTTTCACTGTACAGTCTGTGTTTGAAATAAAACGGAGTAAAAATCACGAGCACGCACTGACCAGGTTGAGCACGCCACCAGATGCGCATTTCTCCGGCCCCTCAGCTGTGTGTCTGTGGGTAGCTCGTGTGTGTGTAGCCTGTGTGAATGTGTGCATTAATCCCTCTGTTCAGCATCTCTGTTAAGATAAATAAATAACACAAATCTCCCCACAGAGCGCGAGCCTGGCACAGAGGTGCGCGCTCTGGCGCATCTGGCACAATCGGTTAACGGCACCGAGAGGAAACTGGCTCCGCTCCGCTCCGCTGCGTGCGTGCGTGCGTGCGTGCGTGCGTGCGTGCGTGCGTGCGTGCGTGCGTGTGCGTTTCCGAGAGCGCTCTCTCTCTCTCTCTCTCTCTCTCTCTCTCTCTCTCTCTCTCTCTCTCTCTCTCTCTCTCTCTCTCTCTCTCTCTCTCTCTCTCTCTCTCTCTCTCTCTCTCTCTCTCTCTCTCTCTCTCTCTCTCTCTCTCTCTCTCTCTCTCTCTCTCTCTCTCTCTCTCTCTCTCTCTCTCTCTCTCTGCTGTATTGGCACGACTGTGATATACAATGTTGCCAAAGCATTGGGACAGCAGAGTTAAAACAAACTCTCAGAGAGAGAGAGAGAGAGAGAGAAGCAATGCATGCTCGCAATGAAAGCGCTTGTCAGAAAGTAGGGATGACAGGTCGAACTACCGGAACCACCCATTGGTTCGACCTCCTATTGGTCCGGCTTGTGGTTGATTTTGTCGGAGTAACGGGAGGTCGAACCAATGGGAGGTCGGACCAGTGGGTATTTTGTCGGAGTAACGAGAGGTCGAACCAATGGGAGGTCGGACCAATGGGCATTTTGTCGGACTAATGGGAGGTCGGACCAATGGGTGGTCGGACCAATGGGCAGTTCCCGTGGGAGAAGTGCATAGCCTGCAACGCGAGATCTGAAGTGACGTGTATGTGACGTTTTTTTCCCCTCAGCCAATCAGATAACGAGGTGCGGCAGCGTGGCTATGAAGGTCGAGGGCAGCGACTACGAGAAGCAGGTAGAGGAGACCTGTGATAGCAGAAGACACCAGCAGGGAAGTCAAGCGCCTCGTGTAGCACCGGCTCAGTCACATAAGGTGAGGACACTCTTTCATCCTATATACACACACAACATGAAGTGTAATAGGAAACACTTGGCCTCGTACGAATGGGTTACAACGCCATGAGATGAGCAGAGACAACCTCTTAGTAGATGTTCATGATATGGAGTATAACCTATAGGCCTACTAATATTTGGTTTCATGTGCCGTGCGTTTCACCAATGTTCGTTATCATCTGCGATATTAGTTCTGTGAAGCCACCGATTATAAGTAATTTGGGTAAACCCCATATTTGTCGCTTAGGTCGTTTTGCATTACGTAGGAGACAAAGGCTGTGTCCTCCAGTAGTTATCCCATTGACTTTGGCAACGAGGACGCCATGACGCGGAGCCTGGGAGACACGCTCGTGCTGCGGTACCCCCGCCGACCGCCTCATGTTGGCCCACGGTCAGGGTCAGAAATGTATGAAACGCTGCAATATTACATATATATCCGATACTTAGCACGGGCATCCAACCAGCACAACGTTGATGCATGAAAAAAACATTCAACAGTAGTATTTTCTCAATGTGCATTATTAAATATGAAGGCCTAATATTTGCACATGTTATACAGTATTTTCTCCATTATGGATTGCTGTTAAACGCACGGCGCATAGTGCTGAATAAATACATTGGGTTTTATTCTGTAATAATAAAGGTAGGACATGGTTGAAATAATACAACTGTTTATTAGAGTGCAATATGCTATAACTAGATGCTACATGTTCAATGTGTTGTCTATAGATGTTCGGTTTATTACCATAGCAAAGCACTTGGTCGAGGGGTAGCAGGTGAACTTGACATGTCGCTGGGTTGATGCCCTTGAATAGCTTGCCCCCCGTGTTCCTAAGAATCTTGTACTGCCCAGCATGACAGCATTCTGAGTGAGCTTTTCTTGTAAATGTTGCAGAATAATTAAAATGATTATTTGTGTACCATAAGGGTAATGTAAGGGTCAGATGCCCATTATATTAAACAGGTGATGAATGACGAGTGTTGTTTAGGATGACATGCAGAGTCAGACTTGATAAACACAATAAATAGGCTACACCTCATTCTATGGGTCGTGGAGATGGTTAGGATGAGATCAATGCAAGGCTATTATTAGGATAGAAAATATGTGTAGGCCTACGTCCAGCTCACCCACGGTAACCCATAAAAAAAACCTTTGTTATCACCATCATCGTTTTTCTTTTGGGTGTGTATGTCAGTTAATTTGCTTGTGCACCAATCTTTACGGTGATTACATGTGTGTGCCTCAAAAAGTCCATTTCACTTGAGAACTCTTTTTGCCATTGGTTGCCGTCCTCGCTCACCCGCATTCTCCCCTGTGAGCAAGCCCACTCAAAACTCCATGCTCAATGTGACTCTCACATGATTTCCCCCTGAACAATGATTCCCTCACTACCCCACCTCCTCCTCGGGGAGGTGTAACCCTCACACACACACACACACACACACACACACACACACACACACACACACACACACACACACACACACACACACACACACACACACACACACACACACACACACACACACACGCAGTGTGCTCTCCTAACTCTCCTAAGCGTTGTTCTCCAGTCCTCTGGTCCAGTGGTTCGCCCTCTTCTCAGTTGTATCTCCAAAAGGGATCTTTTCTTATGGTCAGAAGGTGGTCCAAGAATTGATTAATCTGCGTTTGTGTCAGAAAAGATTGGATGCATTGCTTTGCTTTAATTTAGGCTCGTAGTTATTGGCAAGGTAGAGTTGCTACTCTGGTTGTATTAGTTCCTGCTCGTCAATGCAATCTTACCTGTCATTGTTTGACATTTCCTGACATAGCCTACTTCCTGTTTGCATAGAATGGACAGGATATTTCACCTTTTTTTGAACATGGTTGGCTGTTCCTCAATGAGCTAATGTAATGTTGCAGTCAAATGTAAAAGTATTCACTTCAGCTGTTCTTTAAGGGAAAGTAGCTTAGAGATATTGGGCAATGATTCCTCTTTTACACAAAAACAAAGAATATGATGGTTCGTCATTGCACTTTCAGGCTAGATAATCCTCATCAGTATGATTTTAAATAAATATGTTTATTTTTATTTTTTCGGTGCATGCGTGGCATGGTATAGTAATGTTTAATAGCCTCCATTGAGGATATGTCCTAACCAGCTCAATCGTATGGCTGGTCATTATTGCCACAGTTGGCCTGAGGCTTAATGGGCGTTGGTGCACACCTGTAAGCGATTGTAAAATGGCAGGTTTTTGCCACATGCTGAGATCTTATAATAATAGCTGTATAATTTCTAAAAGAGGACAAATAGGTCAGTCTTAGGACCCCGTCGTGCTGACTGTCACTTTATCAACAATTGTGGTGTAATCTTTTTCTCTTTTGCTACTAGTCTATTTCTGAAGCAACGGTTACTAGGACAGCTGCTGGGTTAAGAATGAGAGCCCCCCCCCCCCCCCCCCCCCTAATTTTTCTAGGAGCCCCATGGCCACTTGGACTCAATATACCCTTGGTGATTCATGCTCAGTGTTGTAGTCTGGCAGAGGAAAAACCTTTTATTCTCAATCTGTGATGCCATTTTTCACTCAGAATGCCTGAAAGTAGAGGGGGTACATTTATAACACCTTCTGGGTCAATAAAAGGTGGCGTTGACTTTCTGAAGGTTCTGTTGAGGTTGGCTTGGTTTCTCTCTTCAAGGCTTAGCCTTGAACCTGTGTTGGAAGTTAACGATCCTATTGAAGTTGGTTAGGTATTGTTCGGTTTCTCATTGAAAGCCTAGAGCTCTCAGGGCTGCTTGACATGTAGCTTCTTTGGGCAGATATGTGTCATCCACGACGCGGCCCTCATTTGATCTGATTGTCTTGTACGTCGTTGCCACAAGCACGTTTCCTGGGTAGGGCGTGACCCACGCTCACCCCTCGCTATCTCTAATGCACATGCACATCTCCGAAACATTTTGACTGGAGATATACACAACGTGCACTTTCAGAGCATTACTCCTCCGAGGACTTTGGGTACTACCGCAAGTTTTTCTTAAAGTTGAATCACTCCAAAGTATTGTTTAGGGATTTCGTGATCACCTACCCCTTACTGGAGAATCTTGGTCATTGGTCTCACTTAATGGTTAAAGCGTCCTTTATACATGTACCGGTATACGTTTTGTAACACCAACTTTGATTGTTACTAATCCATTGGTCCCCCTAACTGAGTGGCTGGTTAAGCTGATTAAAGTTTGAGTTCTGCTATGCCTGGTATGCACAATCCTTGGCGTTTCCTTAAAGAAATAGGTGAGGAACAACAGTCACAGCAAACGCTTGGACCCCTTTTTGTTCAAGTTGTACTTTTTATATGTATGTACTTTGTACTTGAAACGGATCATGTTTTGAATACTAACCTAAGACTGGCACATATAAAGCTTTTGATTCTACCTCCTCTTCTACTACTTGTATATTTAAGAATGTAATCTCAATATTAAACATTAGGCATTAACCATGCCTTGTATCTTGCATGATTTATCCTTTACTATTTAGTATCTTGTGCACTCCAATAGGGCTTAAGAAGAACCGTTTGAGACCAGCAAACTCTCCTTGCCGTTCGCTGCTACTAATGGCACTATTTTGTCATAACTAGAAGAATGGAAAACTTTGTGAATTAGTCCCTTAAGCCTAGGAGTGTCCCCAGCCTTTATCATGAGTGGACATTGATGTCGTTTGCTCTGTGCTAAGCACTAGCCTGTGCTATCTACTAGAAGTATGCTAACAGCGAAGAGTTCGCTGAGGCCCCGATTAGCATCATTATAAATTAAGCCAGTGCAACCAGTGCCGGCCTGAGTGTGAGTTTTCTTGGCGTTTTGCCCACACTCTCATTTCTCTCATGCAATGTCCATGCTGGTCCATTGGCCCCGGGCTGCATTCTCTAAGGGTTTGTAGTTCACTCTTAATAAGTTACGTTTTTCACAACCTTATTTAGCCTCTAGATCTCTGGAAATGGTCTATTGCAGAAATGCCACAGACAACTTCAAGCAGTATGTAGTTCCCTCTCATCCAGATAGACCTTGAGTCCCATATTATCTTTGGCTTGTCTGGTGGATTAGACTATATGTTAACGTCTACTCGACCCGAGTAGCAATGTAGATATGGATGTTTTGTTCCACTCTGAAGGCCAGATGGGGGAAATACACCTTGGACTAGCTCTATCTAGAACATGGAGCCCTCAGTTGAGCAGAGTTTTTATATTTAAACTAATGGCAATCATTCCCATTTCCTTGCTCTATAATCCTGGAACCTGGGACTGAAACTCAGTTTGGCGTGTACTTTTATCATTATCCAGTCAGTCAGCAGTCGGCTGTGGTTCTTGCTGACAACTTGGCTTATGAATGAACTATTAACTTTGCTCTTATGATGAGTTCTGGGAATTCTCAGCTGCGTGGACTGGTGCAGGTTGTAGAGAGCGGAGGTGGGAATACAA
The DNA here is from genome assembly GCA_900291075.1 of Melanogrammus aeglefinus. Classification (NCBI taxonomy): domain Eukaryota; kingdom Metazoa; phylum Chordata; class Actinopteri; order Gadiformes; family Gadidae; genus Melanogrammus; species Melanogrammus aeglefinus. The sequence goes on along the minus strand of OLKM01002756.1, from coordinate 37,024 downwards.
CCAGTACTTTATGGGAAGGTCCACAGCAGTGCGTGGTGTCATTAGGCCAAGGCTGGAGGTTATTTGAGGAGGAGTGATATAGAGGGACTTATACTTTAGGATAATTTGGGGTGAAACAATTTAGAAGAATGCATTTATTGTTTTAGGATCCACACAATTAATACAATATGAACTTGACTAAACATTAAAATGACAACTTGGCTTATGAATGAACTATGAATTTAAGTGTGATAATGATCTACTTGATGATAATATGTAGGGGTGGGAAAAATATTAGATTCTTCGATGCATTGTGATTCTGTGTAGAACGATTCCGTCTCGATTCAGATAAGTTAATAATCTGAATAAAATAAATTATATAATTCTTTTTATTTTTAATGTCTTCGCCTCCTGCAACATTCTGTTCGACAGAGCGGGATAGTTTGAGTAGTTTTAAAATTATTTAATTTGTCTTCAACGTGTAATGGCCAATCTGATTTGTCTGGACGCGATTGCGATTCAGCCTGCCTACGCATAGCATGCACGCAAACTCACAGCCAGACACAAGAACAACAAACAAGTTATTATTCTTGACTAAGATCAGCTTTTTCTTTAATGACATAGAAAAGAGATTAGACAGAAAAGAAAACTAAATTTGTTTATTTTTTACTTAAGTGTGTTGTAATGCAAGCTGCATTAATTATTGCATTGTTCATAAAAAGTCATATTTGTCTCTAATAAAATATTAGATAAGGTAATTAATCTGTTGATTTCTTTAATGATCATCACAAAAGTAGGAAGTAATTAACAAACACAGAGTAGTGAATTCAGATGTATATATTTTTTTTGAATGTCCCGAATGGAAATGTGCATGAAAAAAAATTCATCAATAATCATTTTAGAATCTAATCATTGACCTCTGAATCTGAATCGTATTGAATCGTGAGGTGCCAAGAGATTCCCAGCCATAATAATATGTTGCCAAAAGTCACAATTGGTTTCCCAAACTTATTATTTTTGCAATTGAAATGATTAAAATGGTAACTTTTACCATTTATCAATCATCTACCAAACAGGGCAGTGAGGTGATACATTTGGTGATACAATTTGTGGGTTTTTTGAGAAGTGAAAATGAAAACCAACTTTGGGATGGATCCTCTTTCGGTGTGGGTAGCTGGTAGGGTCGCTGCGGTATTACCGGTGTTGAGGACAACACTGATTATTCTGTGTTGCACACCGGCAACAGTTTTTTTGTTTTTTTTTCCAGGAATAAAAATAATTTTTAGTAGAAATTAAGAAAATAAAAATGTAATAATAATAGATCGATATAATAATAGATACCTAATAAACCGTTGTGTGAGAGGAGAGTTGACGGAGAAGATGGCGGTTGACCTAGTTTCAAAGTTTATACCGTTTATACTCGGTAATACCGGTGTTGACACGAGTGTATTACTAGGTGTGAAAATGTCCACACCGCGGCAACCCTAGTAGCTTGCCATCGTCTTCTGTTAGTCCAAATGCTTTAGAAGCCCTACTGGGGAGATAACTTTTGCGTCTTTGCATGCAGCATGTCATATAGCCTAGGCCTATGTTGAGGTTTTGTCAACCAAATTCAGCTCTTCAATTCAATGTGCAATTGCCAATCAGTATATTATCCTCCTTTTTAAACTCAGGAGGACAGTGAAATATTTTTGTGAAAGAAGCAAGCGTAGGGCTATACATAAAATTGGAGTAATGGACTCTACTTAAATTCTCTGTTAAACAATAATCTTGAGTTAAAAAATAATAATCATGTGCATTATAACGAAAAACACATGTCATTAATTGTTGATGCTGCATGAATAGATGCACATATTGTTCATTGCAGTGGGAAACTATTGTTTGCAGGACCAGAACTTTACTGTCTCTTAAAGCATTGCAAATTCTTTCAGATAGACCTCGATAAAGTTAGTAAACTATTTGTGCATTTGTTTGTAAGCAAACCGCAACAAATGTTAAAATGACCATGTAGCAAAAACGATTGTAGTTCGCCGGGGGATATGTGTAGAATGACCTTAACCTGAACGTTCAAATCAGTTTAGGTTGGGTATTGTTTGTACGGCAGATTAAACATCCCAGAGGGTGAGGAAAGTTAGCTTATAAGGCGAGGAACTGTTATCATAGATAATAATAATAATACAAAGTAGCTGTTAAAGGTGTGGGTGGCAATTAAATCAGAGCCATTGTTTGGTTTGGTAGAAGCGTAAGGGAAGTTGTGTTTGCATTGTGTGCACTGTGTTCCTTTGAACCGTTGGGCTGTAGACCGCATGCTGCTGGACGCAGGTATTGCATACCTGGGAACGCTGTCAGGACCATAGGAAAGCGCTTTGATGTTTGGACAAGAGGTTCAACCCCCTCCTCCTTCCCAGAAATGAAAGGGAATATGTACACAGCACCTCAGCGGTGAAGACTCCCAGGCGTGGGATTTCACTGCACAGTTGGACTCTTGAACTTTGTCTAAGAGTTTTTTTCTTTATTTCTTCCTCTTCAGGATCCTGAGAAGTGAAAATGGAACAGGCCAGAACAACGATATCCAAAATAGTGAGTCCTCCCACTTTTTTTTTTTTATACAAAGCCTTGTTTTGAACATGTACAACAATAGCCGAGGCCTAACTGTTCGTCGGGTCGATAAACAGCAGTTGCATAACGGGTCTAAGTCTTTAATGTCACCTATTGTGTCTTTTGAAGGAAGTAAGCAAAATCACTTCCTTCAGATTTCAACCCATGAATTATATGGTCGATATAAACAACTTATTATTACAAGATTTTTTTCAAGACCTATTGACACAGACCTATTTTGTGGATCACAAAAATAAATAATAAAATAATTGTAATACAAACATTCATTAACTGCGTACAGAGCCTTAAGGAGTTGACCTCATCGGTGAAGTAAGGCGGCGTCTGTCCACCTCTGTCTCCCTCTCAGTTCAATGGGGAGCCACGCTCGTACACGCGCTTCAACCTCACCCAGAACATGGAGGGGGACAACAGCCACGTGGAGATGAAGCTGTCGGCCGACCTGGACGAGGACGTGGGGGGCAACGGCGTGGGCGAGGCCCACCAGCCCAACGGCGTGCACGGGCCCTACACGCTGCGCAAGACCCGACGCTCGCCCATGAACATCTGCTTCCTGGTGTCCGCCACCCTCCTCATCTTCATCATCGGTGAGCACAGGGAACGTTGAATACCGGGGTGGATTCATTAGAAGAGATGAAGGAGGATAGTGGAGTAGAGGTACTGGGTGTTGATCCCTAAATGTCCGCAGAGCACAACGCCTTACCTCTGCATGCTCATCTAAACTGCTTAAGCTATATTGTGTGTGTCTGAAGTAGGGTTGCCGCGGTACACGGTATTACCGGTGTTACCGGTGTTGACAGCAACACTGATTACTCGGTGTTGCACACCAGCAACACCGAGTTAATTTTTTTATTTTTTTCCAGTAATAAAAAGAATTCAGTAAAAATTAATCATATAATTAGAATTAAGAAAATACAAATGCAATAATAATAGATATTAGGGATACACCGAATTTTCGGCCACCGAAAATGGCCCAAAAGCGCATTTTCGGTTTCGGGCTGAAATACTTTTATCACCGAAACAACACAGCCGAAACAGAAATGTGTGATGACGCAAACAAAAAGCGCGGCCAGCCCACGCTTGTCTGGATAAGCGCCAATATGTTTGCGGTGTGGACGTTTTTCAATGTTTCTGAGAAAGACCCACGTATAACGGTTTGCAAAAATTACAATGCCTTGATTTTAATGAAGTTAGTACACAGTCAGAGCCATAAATGCAATGGCACTAGGGTTGCCGCGGTGTGGACTGTTTCACACCGAGTGATACACCGGTATTACGAGTATAAACTTTGAAACTAGGTCAACCGCCATCTTCAACTCTCCTCTCACACTCGGTGACAGCGTCTGGCTGTGCGCTGATTCTCGGTGACAGCGTCTTTCTTATAGCGTTCTATATATAATAGTATAATATAATAGTATACATAATATCACAGCCCAAAGCTCTGTGCGCCTCCGGATGGCCGTAGCGCGGGGAGCTCTCGTGGGGGTTGGGCTTCGTGGGGTTTGTTTACCAGCGTTGCTATGGTTACCAGCCTTGCGTGTTCCAACGCAATATAAGGTAGCCTATCTATTAAGGTGTGTGTGTGTGTGTGTGTGTGTGTGTGTGTGTGTGTGTGTGTGTGTGTGTGTGTGTGTGTGTGTGTGTGTGTGTGTGTGTGTGTGTGTGTGTGTGTGTGTGTGTATACCGACTAATAGATAGGCTACCTAATAGATAGGCTACCTAATATATATATATGTACAAAACAAACAAAAAAGCAACCCTAAATGGTACTAATAATTGGCATTCGCCAATTTTCGGCCTTGGTTTCCTCATTTTCGGTTTTCGGTTTCGGCCAAGAATTTTCATTTTGGTGCATCCCTAATATATATATATATAATAATAGATTGTCTCCGTAATAAACCATTGGAACGCACAAGACCGGTAACCATAGCAACGCCGGTAAACAAACCCCGCGAAGCCCAATCCCTACGAGAGCTCCCCGCACTGCGGCCATCCGGAGGCGCACAGAGCTTTTGGCCGTGATATTATCGATACAATTATATTATACTATTATATATACAACGTTATAAGACGCTGTCACCGAGAATTGGCGTGCTGCCAGACGCTGTCACCGAGTGTGAGCGGAGAGTTAACGGAGAAGATGGCGGTTGACCTAGTTTCAAAGTTGATACCGTTTATGCTCGGTAATACCGGTGTTGACACGAGTGTATTACTCGGTGTGAAAATGTCCACTCCGCGGCAACCCTAGTCTGAAGTCATTGAAGGGAAAGCAACCGTTCTTCATAATGGTTGAGGTGTGATCCACTGGTACGGTCAGCTGTAAGGGCAAAGTAATAATGTTCTGTTAACAATTCTTTTCTTATTTTGTTATTGCTTAAGACTGTGTGTGTGTTTGTGTGTGTGTAGGGGTGTGTGTGTGTGTGTGTGTGTGTGTGTGTGTGTGTGTGTGTGTGTGTGTGTGTGTGTGTGTGTGTGTGTGTGTGTGTGTGTGTGTGTGTGTGTGTGTGTGTGTGTGTGTGTGTGTGTGTGTGTGTGTGTGTGGGGGGGGGGGGGGGGGTTATGCTATCCTGTCATTACAGAAGTGCTTTTGCCATCCTATACTTCTGTCAGTTTGTTTTTCTGCGGCCTTCAAATACTAAAAACCTCCCCCCCCCCACTGCTGCAGGCTATCTGATTGGCTATCTGGTTCACCGCAAGAAGGAAGAAGTGGTCCTTGGCTGTAAATCGACAGACCTTCCCTTCAGCCCTCCCAGCGAAGCGCAGAGAGAGACGGGGGCGGCCCCGCTCATGGACTGGGACGCCGTCAAGAGCCTCCTGGCGGAGCAGCTGAGCACCACCAAGCTGGAACAGGCCTTCAGGTGAGCCCCGAGTCTGAACCCTGGTGGCAGCACTTGGGCCATTTAGGGGAGGGAGTCACAGGGTACCTCAAGATATGTCACACACGGCCCGCGATACCGATAATATCGCCATACAGTGATTCTGCAATAATCAAAATATTGCTAGGCAATCCTACAACGATAATTCACGATACACACTCACCGGCCAATTTATTAGGTACACCTTGCTAGTACCGGGTTGGACCCCCTTTTGCCTTCAGAACTGCCTTAATCCTTCGTGGCATAGATTCAACAAGGTACTGGAAACATTCCTCCGAGAGTTTGGTCCATATTGACATGATAGCATCACGCAGTTGCTGCAGATTTGTCGGCTGCACATCCATGATGCGAATCTCCCGTTCCACCACATCCCAAAGGTGCTCTTTTGGATTGAGATCTGGTGATTGTGGAGGCCATTTGAGTACAGTGAACTCATTTGTTCAAGAAACCAGTCTGAGATGATTCTCTCTTTATGACATGGCGCGTTATCCTGCTGACAGTAGCCATCAGAAGATGGGTACACTGTGGTCATAAAGGGATGGACATGGTCAGCAACAATGCTCAGGTAGGCTGTGGCGTTGACACGATGCTCAATTGGTACTAAGGGGCCCAAAGTGTGCCAAGAAAATATCCCCCACACCATTGCACCACCACTACCAGCCTGAACCGTTGATACAAGGCAGGATGGATCCATGCTTTCATGTTGTTTACGCCAAATTCTGACCCTACCATCCGAATGTCGCAGCAGAAATCGACCAGGTTTCCCAATCTTCTATTGTCCAATTTTGGTGAGCCTCTGCGAATTGTAGCCTCAGTTTCCTGTTCTTAGCTGACAGGAGTGGCACCCTGTGTGGTCTTCTGCTGCTGTAGCCCATCCGCCTCAAAGTTCGACGTGTTGTGCGTTCAGAGATGCTCCTCTGCATACCTCAGTTGTAACGAGTTGTTATTTGAGTTACTGTTGCCTTTCTATCAGCTCGAACCAGTCTGGCCATTCTCCTCTGACCTCTGGCATCAACAAGGCATTTGCGCCCACAGAACTGCCACTCACTGGATATTTTCTCTTTTTCTGACCATTCTCTGTAAACCTTAGAGAGGGTTGTGCGTGAAAATCCCAGGAGATCAGCAGTTTCTGAAATACTCAGACCAGCCCGTCTGGCACCAACAACCATGCCAAGTTCAAAGTCACTTAAATCACCTATCTTCCCCATTCTGATGCTCGGTTTGAACTGCAGCAGATTGTCTTGACAAAGTCTACATGCCTAAATGCATTGAGTTGCTGCCATGTGATTGGCTGATTAGAAATTTGCGTTAACGAGCAGCTGGACAGATGTACCTAATAAAGTGGCCGGTGAGTGTATGTCCAAAGAACAAATTAGCAGGGAAATCAGTTTGCTGATATTTCCTGTCTAAAGGAAAGATGCAAACGATTTAAGAATTTTTGAATTTTGTTGGTGCAAACATTTCCAGATTATTCTGGCAGATTTTACTCAAACCTTTACAATGATGGGCCATGCTGCTGAACGTCGGTGCAGGACAAGCGTTAACGGCTCTTTCTGTGGCACTCCTCTCCTTAGCGACCTGGGCAGTGCCAGCCACCGAGCCGGCAGCCCCGGGGACGAAGTGCTGGCCAACAAGGTGCTGAGCAAGTTCAAGGCCTACTCCATGGAGCCGTGGACCGACGAGCACTTTGTCAAGGTCCAGGAGCCCAACGCCCGCAAGCCCAACCAGGTCACCTTCAACGGGGTGACCGAGAAACAAACCGGCTTCCTGTCCTACAGCAAAACAGGGAATGTCACTGTGAGTGCAGTGTGTCAACCCTCTCCCTGATTTTAGTATGGATGCTGTCTGATGTTGTTCTCTATTCTGAAAATATCCTCTTCCTGTGGAAGATATGTCTTTGTTGTTATGTTGTTAATCATACTTTTTATTTATAGAATGCTTTTCTAGACTTCCTACAAAGACAATGAACAATGAACACCTTTTTAAAAAATCTTTATGAAGATTTACTCAAGAAAAGTAACTGTCTTGATAGCCACTGAATTGACTGAAACCACGAGACTGGTTGATGGTTGACGGCAGGTTGGTGCTCACTAAAGGGACAAGGGGGGGGGGGGGCTTCTATGTATACAAACTTTTTCAGTTGTCACTCTTTTCACAAGGGCAGTTGTGTGCAGTTGTCCGGCTCAAGATTGTTGTATCCCGCTTCTGACTTTCTGTGTTTGTGTGTGTGTGTAGGGCGCCATTGTCTACGCGTACTACGGCCAGAAGGATGACTTCAAGAGGCTGTTGGACTACAATATCAATCTGAGTGGGAGGGTTGTGCTGGTGAAGGCTGGCAAGATCAGCTTTGCTGAGAAGGTGAGGTCTCTAGGCTTCAGATTGTGTTGCTAGTGTAGTTTTCTACACATAGATAAAACATTTTACCTATCTAACTTTTGAAGACACTCTTAACAAGTTGTAAACTTACAAACCTACAAAGGCACTTAATAGAAAGAATGCGGAAAAATTAAGTGTCGAGTAGTAGTAGTAGTAGTAGTAGTAGTAGTAGTAGTAGTAGTAGTAGTAGTAGTAGTAGTAGTAGTAGTAGTAGTAGTAGTAGTAGTAGTAGTAGTAGTAGTAGTAGTAAAGTCATGGCAGGTTGTGTCTTTGTATTCGGTGATACACGTTGACTTGACTCCTCATGTGTATCTACTCTCTCCCTGCCTTTAGGTTGCCAATGCTGCCAAGTTGAATGCTTCTGCGGTGCTCATATATGCAGACCCAGCCATCAACGAGCTCTATGGACATGTAAGCCCTTTGGTTTAGATGTAATCCTATTGGCATGACCGAAGGAAAGACTGTAATGTATGTAACAGCATGACTTCACAATGCAGGCTCCAATTCCATGGAAATGTAAACTAGAGGCTGAAAAAATTGGCGTCAATATTTTGATAGATTCACTTTGGTTTGGAACTTTGTATATTACTAATTTAGCACCAGTTTTCTGGATCGCTTTCAGTCTGACCCTCTGCACAGTTTGAAGAGCAGATATGTAATTGAGTCTTTTTGGTGCAATATAGTAGGTTAACCCATGGCCCAGGTTAGGAGGCCCTATGGGTCGACCCCTGTAACTCCAATTCCAAACGTTAGGGTTATGGACAGCAGTTTCTTAGGCTTGACCTGAACGTCCATCTTGGGTCTAAATTTGTGTACTCTACCTCTCCAGGTCCACTTGGGCTCGGGAGACCCCTACAGCCCCGGCTTCCCTTCCTTCAACCACACACAGTTCGCCCCAGTCAAGTCGTCCGGCCTGCCCCCCATCCTCGCCCAGACCATCACCCAGGACCTGGCCCGCCGAATCATAAGGTGTGTGTGTGTGTGTGTGTGTGTGTGTGTGTGTGTGTGTGTGTGTGTGTGTGTGTGTGTGTGTGTGTGTGTGTGTGTGTGTGTGTGTGTGTGTGTGTGTGTGTGTGTGTGTGTGTGTGTGTGTGTGCATGTGCGCGCGCGCCAGACTCACACTAAAGCGTGGTCTGTGTCCCTACTACAGCAATCTGGGGGGACACTTGTCACCCAGTGAGTGGCGCGATGTGACCCGCCTGGGAGAGGAGAAGGACGTGGTTAGGGTGGAGGTCAACAACGTGCTGGTGGAGAAGAAGATCCACAACATCTTGGGCGTCATCAAGGGCCTTGTGGACCCAGGTGTGTCTCTGAACACTCTCTACTGGTCTCGGCCTGTTGGTAGTCAAGGGTGTTGTACCTTCAACAGCAATGGACTGGGGGTTTAATCTCAAATTTCAAGTAGAAAGACTGACCAAGAGTCTTTTTCCCATGACCCGCTCCTGAATGACATGCATCAGTGTCTCTTTGGATGAAATGCTAAAGAAAACTGCAATACAAGTTACCAGAGTTACCAGAGTTACCAGCGCTACCAGAGTTACCAGCGCTACCAGAGTTACCAGCGCCACCAGAGTTACCAGCGCTACTAGAGTAACTAGCGCTACTAGAGAAATGTATTACAAAAATCATGTCAACGGCCACCCTCCCCTGAGCTTTTCTCCCTTTGTTCTCAGACCGTTACATCATCCTGGGGGCTCAGAGGGATGCCTGGGGCACCGGCTTTGCCAAGTCCACGGTGGGCACCAGTGTCTTGGTTGAGCTCGCCCGGTCCATCTCCACCATGGTGGAGCACCGTAAGTCACGCTCGCCACTCTGAAAGCTTCGCACAATGACCGAAGTGTGTGTGTGTGTGTGTGTGTGTGTGTGTGTGTGTGTGTGTGTGTGTGTGTGTGTGTGTGTGTGTGTGTGTGTGTGTGTGTGTGTGTGTGTGTGTGTGTGTGTGTGTGTGTGTTAGTTATGTCAAGTGAGCTGCAACCGATTGCAGTTTTAGTGTTGAAATAATAATACGTAATACGATATTTGACCTGGGCTTCTATTCCCTGCGTGTCAGGGGGCTTCCTGCCAAGGAGAAGCATTGTGTTTGCCAGCTGGAGTGCCGGTGATTATGGGAACGTTGGCTCCACAGAGTGGCTCGAGGTAGGAATTGCATCCAATGAGCAGGAAGTTATATTAGTAATTTTACAAAATATAATGCAATTAGGAGGACTTATGCCTTGTTAAAAATCCAAAAGTGTTTTACAAAAATACTAAACTGGATGTAGAGAAAGCTCTGCAGCCGTGGTGATTATTCTTGTTAAGCATATTTTGTGTGATGTCTCACCAATGTCTATTTGTGTGCACAGGGTAATTGCACAAAATATAATGCAATTAGGAGGACTTGTGCCTTGTTAAAAATCCAAAAGTGTTTTACAAAATTACTAAACTGGATTTAGACAAAGCTGTGCAGCCGTGGTGATTATTCTTGTTAAGCATATTTTGTGTGATGTCTCACCACTGTCTATTTGTGTGCACAGGGTTACCTGGCCTCTCTGAGCATGAAGGCCTTCTCGTACATTAGCTTGGACGGTGTTGTGACAGGTGTGTGTGTGTGTGTGTGTTGCCCCTGAGGCCAGGGGTCAATCGTGCAGTCAATTTCATTTAAAAGTGGTAGAAGTCCTCCTGTGGTTTGAAATGTCCATGTTTCCTTATCTTCCAGGTTCCGATGGGTTCAATGCCTCCGCGAGTCACTTGCTGCAGTCCCTGGTAGAGCGCACCATGAAGGAGGTGAGCCTCAAACTAAACCAGATTATATAGCCCAAAACACCAGAGTTCTTAAAGAGTGAAATTAGTTTAAAATGATCAGAATAATAGAGATGCATGTGATGGCTCCAACCAAAAAAAGTGGGAGGATAAATACTACTCTATTAGAAGTTAGCTAAACTTAAAAGAATGTTTTACGATTTACCACCTTGCCTGAATCTAAATTCCCCCCAAAAATGCGTCTGGCCTACCTGCTTACTGACCCGTCTTGCCTACCTTTCTACCTTGTGTCTTACAGTTAAAGAGTCCGATCAAGGAGCCGTCGAAAATGCGCTGGGACACAAAGTAATTTGTCTTTCACTTCTACCATCCTCGCCATATGGTGTTACCCTATTAGACCATGTGGTTGTGTTTTGTGGTTCATGTGTGCCCTCCTGTTTGCTCTCAGCCTGCAGCCCATGCAGATGTCAGATGCTGCCTTTCCTTTCCTCGCCTTCTCAGGAATTCCCTCCATCTCGTTCAGATATACCGGCGTTTCTGTAAGTTTTGTGGTTCCAGTGCAGCCATCCTTTGAAACTAGGGAAGAGAACCTTGGCTTGTCTTCATGACTTGGACAGCACAACTTGACTGATAATTAGGTGCTTAGTCGAACAACTTAGTAGGTTAAACTATCAGTCATTAAACTATCCTGCCACTTCAATTTCCTGATTTGTCAAGTATGTCACGTTTAATTATTAGTATTTGTGCAGCCACTACTCTCTACAGTATTTCACCCTGATTCAGCCCATCTGTCTCTCTTTTCCATGCATAAAAATCTTTTGAATGGAACTACGAGACGCATTTACACTTCCTAACCAATTTTTTAATTAAACAAAGAAGTCTGTTGATAGATGTATGTGAGCTCAGTAAAACTCTCCCCCCAGGACTACCCGTACTTTGACACCCCACTGGACACCCAGGAGCAGCTGAAAAAGGCCACGTTAAACCAGATGTCCCAGTTGGTGCTGGCCGCCGCCCAGGTGGCCGGTCAAATGACCCTGCGCCTGGTGCACGACCACCTGCTGAGCTTCGACCTGCGGGGCTACGACCAGCTCATAGCCGTCTACACGGCCGACATCACCCGCAAACTCCTCACCCTCCAGATGGTCTGTGTGTGTTTTTGATGATTTGTTTAATACGGTGCTTTTCCTGTGTGTATCTCTTCTACAACGAGGATAGGGTAGTGGCCTAGGTGTTTCTGGGCTATGCTGTTACCCACCTGTGTGTGTGTGTGTGTGTGTGTGTGTGTGTGTGTGTGTGTGTGTGTGTGTGTGTGTGTGTGTGTGTGTGTGTGTGTGTGTGTGTGTGTGTGTGTGTGTGTGTGTGTGTGTGTGTGTGGTAAATTAAGGCTAGTCATAGGCATTACAAACCTATATAGCAATATCAAAGACACCAAGTTTTAATTGGCTAAGATTATGTTAATAGTGCAACTTAATGTCATCTGAGACTTTAATACATATCCTATGTATGGTTATACAATCAGGATAGTCATCAATCTTGACTACAGCCAATTATGAAGATACAGTGAAATGTCACAAACTCATGAGATAAGACACGAAATAATGATACTACTTGGAATTATTATTATAATTAATGTATATTAATTACAACAGCAGCCTCAAGGAAATTCTCAAATCATGTACTCAATGTGTGTGTGTGTGTGTGTGTGTGTGTGTGTGTGTGTGTGTGTGTGTGTGTGTGTGTGTGTGTGTGTGTGTGTGTGTGTGTGTGTGTGTGTGTGTGTGTGTGTGTGTGTGTGTGTGTGTGTGTGTGTGTGTGTGTGTTCAGACCCAGCCCAACCTGCTGCCCAAGACGGTGACCGCCGAGTGGCTCCAGGGGGCAGCGGGCTCATTTGGCCGTGCCATGAGCGACCTGACGTTCTTCATCAGTGAAAGCGAGCTGCAAGACCCGGAAATGTGCCGTGAAATCAACGACCGCCTCATGCAGGTGAGACCCCCGCCCTCACAAAGCAGGGGAACTGGACTGGATTTATAAATCAGACCAATGGGCAATGTACATTTTCCCTGGTCAGCTCTCACAATTCTAAGATGAATATTTTTCGTGTCGCTCAGACTGATTTGAAGATAAACTCCCAAGACGATAACTATCCTGTCGTATTTCTGGTTATTTTTTCCCAAAGGCATTTCCCACCTTATATACCCAAGCCAAATTTCATATTTTTATTTTTGAAGCCAGTCCCATTTCAATTGTTTGTGGCTTTGGACAAAGTTTGCCGAATGACCCCATGTAACAGACCCCATGGAACGTCTCCCCAGGTGGAGAGGAACCTGCTGTCCCCCTACGTGTCCCCGCGGGACAGCCCTTTCAGGCACGTCTTCATGGGCTCCGGCCAGCACACATTTAAGGCAATCCTGGATCAGCTGGAGGACTTCCGGCTCAAGATCCCCAAGGTCGACACCAACACCTTCAAGACCGAGCTGGCCCTGGCCACCTGGACCATCCAGGGCTGCGCAAACTCGCTAGCGGGGGATGTCTGGTCTCTGGATAATGAGATCTAGACCACGCCCACCCCCATCCTGCACATGGTTGGGCCCTGAACACGTGTTGGTACCAACCAAAACCAGTGGTAGGACCTACCAGGCGATGGGCCCCTCAAAGTGGTAGGTCCCACCACAAGTAGGTCCCACCACGCGGTTGGTCCCATCAAAATTGTACTGGGGGCGAATATTGTACCGCCTACGTAATCTGCGTTCGAAAATTCCAAACCTGCCTGGCAACAGACGATCGCGTCGAACGATGACGTAGGAAGGTTCATGAACATTCTCGAACATTCGCGCTCATTCATTGAGCGTCACAAGACGAAATAACATTTGATAGATAACTTATTTCACAAATGACATTTATTAGCGTTGCTAACTTTGTATTTGTATTGTATTTAATTGTTTAATCGCATTTAGCTTGTAAACTGAGTGTATTAACACAAGCTAGCTAGACTGATGATACACTTTTAACACTCAGTTTACTAACTAAATTCAATACAATACAAATATGAAGTAAAAACAAATGTTACCTGTATTATGTTATTTCGTCTTTGGCAACATGAGCGCCAATGTTTTTTTGAAACCTGCCTGGCAACTGACAATTGCGTCAAACAATGACGTAATGTTTCGAACGCGGATTACGTAGGCGGTACAATTTTCGCCCCCGGTACAATTTTGGTGTGACAGTCCCATTACACAGTAGGTCCCGTCACGCAGAACTGGCAGCTTTTAAATCTGCAGATGATGTCCCTGTAAATGGACACCACAGTTGTAGGGCAGTCTTAACGCAATTGGTCATTTGATGTTCATCATTTGATGCTCATCCTAATATTGATTTCTACACTCCCAACACCCTGATTAACTTACAATGCATTGTTTCCCTTTTTTGTTTTCACAAACTCCACAATGCCAAATTGAAATGATAAATTGGAATTGGCCTCCAAATGAGTTTAGGTTAAGGACATCCCACTGTGAGGGCATTAAACCTAATGATCACCTCTATCATACAGAAGTAACCTCAAAGTCTGTGATTTTGACTTTAACTGAAGCACATTAGATGCACATTAGATGTAATCTAATGTGCTTTCACTCAGTCTTGAGGAAACATCAATTTTAGCACAGCAGAACAAATCGCAAAATAAGCACTGGTACGATTTCTTTATTGTTTACAGAACGTAATTTCTTTGCGATCAACAACTGCTGTCATTTCTACTGATGTTGTATAGATCTTTTAATTGCATTCACACCTCGTCGTTTTGTTGTAGGCATAATGTACCATTGTGCTAAAATACATTGTGTTGGAGTCAAAAGTTACCAGGCCGCTAGAATGGTCAACCAATCAAGACAATCGGATATAGCTGCCTGCCTGTCAACAACAAAAATAGGTAGCCATTTATCACTCACATTAGTCTCCTTTGAAGATTGTCTTAAATGGCCACTTGCTGACCCAAGAGCAAAGTCCCATAGTCCATTTTTTTTAAATCCGGCTGAAAGTCTGAATCAGAAAACCATACCTGTATTTATTTTTGTTATTTATTTATCAGTGGCAGGGTTCACTATAAATAGTGCTATTTTTTATTGCTTGTTTATCAGTGGCAGGGTTCACTATAAATAGTGCTCTTTTTTTATTGATCTTTTTATATGTAATATATAATTATCGGGAGCAGTGCCTTCCATAATTATGACAGTTATACTGTCGAAATGACAAAAGCAGCATCTGCTTCAAGAAGTATACCTGTCTTCTGATAGGCGGCCAGATACACCTGTCAAAGCCAACTGACCAATCACGGCAAACCGCCCAGCCCATCATGCCGTAGTCAAACCACCTGTCAAATTCAACCGCTCTTACCAATTGTGGCCCTTGCAGAGGTTGGCATAAGAAAACCTTCAGTTTGGATCTCCACTTAATATCCAGTAGTCCGGTTGATTGGGGGTTTTGGGGTCAGAGACATCCTGCCCCTGTACAGGTGGAGCCTCCCCAGGTGCCCTGCGGGTACTGCTCTCTCTGGGGGCATGTATACTTCTAATCCTGAAGATGTTATCGGGAGCAGTGTCTTCCATAATGTGAAGGAAAAAAAGGTAGTTTTTGCCTACCAGTGTTAATCTATATCGGAGGCAGTGTCCTCCATATTTCACTGTAGGGGAGTGTATGTTTTGTATTATCGGGAACAGTGTTTCCCATAATTTCTGTATATAACAGCAACGGCACCATAAAATACACAAATTGTCATTGTCATTAACTTCACCAGTTTGTTGTCGTTTTTATCTGTGTTTTAACTCGGAGGTCTCGGATGGGCGTAAGAAGACTTGTAAGACGCAGACAGTGGCAGGTTCCCAGAAGGGCACAAATTATTTCGTGGCATAAACAAAAGTGGCCACATGATCCATGAATAGCGGCCCTGATAACGTTTTCGGGCTTCTTCAAACCGGCACCAAAGATTGGTGTCTATTGTGAAGAGTAGTCTTGGTAATGGGTCGTGCCGCATTTCAGAAGTCTTATTTCCAGTCCCATTCGCTGGTTCCTGCTCACTTGTGCTTCTTCTATGGGGCTACAGGCGTTAAGGCATCTTGTTTCCATTGGGATCGGGGTATGTTTGTATTTTCAAATCAAATCACCAAACAAATCCCATGACGCCCACCATGGTTCCAACTGTTGGTTGTGGTTGGGAGTGGGCTTATCGAGAAGGTTGTGTCTCAAATGTGCGGGTGGTCCAAATGATGCAGTTCAGATATAAATGTGTTTTGTTTCGTTTGGTTAAAACGTTTATGTTGCTTTTCTGATGGTAGTTTTATGTGTGCCTTTTTTCATTTTGATTTGTATTTCTTTTTTCGGTCAAGTCTGCATTATGTAGAGCTCTTAAATAGCTGACGTCTTTCATGATTATGATGACACTGTTTGAAAAATCACATTAGTGCTTTCAATCTATCTCCCTCCACCCCCAGTTGCTTTTGATAGATTAATATATATGTTTGTTTTTTTTTGCTTGAACCAAAATGTGTCTAAGGTTGTGTAACATTCTATCTTTACCAAGGTTAAAACTAATTTCATATTAAGTCAATTGAAACGGTGATTATTAGAAGATCTCTTTTATATATCCCCCCACACACCCTTGTGAAAGGTATGAAGCCAAATGCACATGTCAGTCACTTTGTTCACACAAGTGTACAAAATACAACTGTTGAATAGTTTTAAAGATGGCCAATATAATTGCCTGCATGGTTTAGGATTTTCAACCTAATTTGTGACGTCGGAAAAATAAAAAGTCATTTAATAGAACTGCACAGAATCTGTACCACTTGATTTGAATATCTTGACCTTAAAATATTATCTGTGTAGTGTACAATAAACATGTGTATTAACTTTAATTGAAATTGTTATGAAATATTGAAAAGTCATTGTAATTGCCCTTCATAACTTTGCTTATTTGTTTCTTTACAAATTATCTCATTATTATTACTTTGTGAAAATCTTGATTTGTTTCAAAACATTTCTCAAACAGTAATTTTTTCTGATACTAAAGGCTGCTCATTGCCGTTTGTTCTCATTTCTGTCAATCAAATAAATGGTCATAAGGTAACCTGTGTTGACTCTTCATGATTTAGGCTACGCACTCACATTTAGTTGACAATTCATAAACCAATGCTAATGACTAGGCAATGCAAGTTTATTTAAACAGCACCCTTCATTCTCTAGACCATTCATAGACAATCTTTATTCAAATAACAAAATAAATATGATGTTCAGCACATAAAGAAAATACATTTGTTGACTTCAGACAAAAATAATTATATTAATTAAATACTTGATATTGATCCATACACTAAACAAAACACAATTAGACAAATGAAAGGTTAATGCATTGATTTTGTTAGGGCAGAGTAGATTTGGTCAAATATGTTTAAGATCCTGCACTATACTATTTAGGTGAGTGCTGCATGCAGCATTCAACTATTGTTCTTCTTTGGTTTTATTCTTTCTTATTGTTGACAAAATTTGGGACTCTACTCCTTCCACATACAGTATGTTCACCATTCCAATTGTAAAATGTTCATATTAGCTTGGAATCAAGCGCTTCCATTCCAGCTTCTTTTAGCTTCAACTTTTGAAGATATTCTACCTTTTCAATATTATTTTTTTCTCTTGGGCTCTTGGGTTCATGTTGTGGACTTTTATTGTGAATAAAGTTATCAAGTCAATGTGTGTCAGCCTCAACTTGATACAAAACACTATTTCACACCGTCGTATTTCCTCTCCCACTGGACACACGAGGAGAGACACACCCACACACCAACACACACACACAC
>OLKM01002756.1:0-14446 GCA_900291075.1 Melanogrammus aeglefinus | reverse complement strand
AAAACCACCTGTCAAAATTCCAACCGCCTCTTACCAAGTTGGCCCTGCAGAGTTGGCATAAGAAAACCTTCAGTTTTGATCTCCACTTAATATCCATAGTCCGGTTGATCTGGGTTTTTGGGTCAGGACATCCTGCCCCCTGTAACAGGGGAGCCTGCCCCAGGTGCCCCTGCGGGTACTTGCTCTCTCTGGGGCATGTATACTTTCTAATCCTGAAGATGTTATCGGGAGCAGTGTCTTTCCATAAATGTGAAGGAAAAAAAGGTAGTTTTGCCTACCAGTGTTTTAATTCTATATCGAGCAGGTTCCGCCATATTTCATGTTAGGGATGGTATTGTTTGTATTATCGCGAACGAGTGTTTCCCATAATTTCTGTTATGATAACAGCCAACCGGCCCATAAAAATACACAAATTGTCATTGTCATTAACTTCACCAGTTTTGTTGTCGTTTTTATTCTGTGTTTTAACTCGGAGGTCTCGGATTGGGCGTAAGCAAGACTTGTAAGACGCAAGAACAGTGGCAGGTTCCCCAGAAGGACACCAAATTATTTTCGTGGCATAAAACAAAAGTTTGGCCACCATGATCCATGAATAGCGGCCCTGATAACGTTTTTCGGCTTCTTCAAAACCGGCACCAAAGATTGGTGTCTTATTGTGAAGAGTATCTGGTAATGGTCGTGCCGCATTCAAAGTCTTATTTCCAGTTCCCATTCGCTGGTTCCTGCTCACTTGTGCTTCTTCACTATTGGAGCTACAGAGCGTTAGGACGTCTTGTTTCCATGGGATCGGGTATGTTGTATTTTCAAATCAAATCACCAAACATCCCATGACGCCCACCATGGTTCCAACTGTTGGGTTGTGGTTGGAGAGTGGCTTATCGAGAGGTGTGTCTTCAAATGTGCGGTGCGTCCAAATGATGCGTTCAATATAAATGTTTTTGTTTCGTTTGGTTTAAAACGTTTATGTTGTTTTCTGATGGTGTTTTATGATGTGCCTTTTTTCATTTTTGATGTTGGTATTTCTTTTTTTCGGTCAAGTCTGCATTATGTAAGAGCTCTTAAATAGCTGACGTCTTTCATTGATTATGGATGACACTGTTTGAAAAATCACATTAGTCGCTGCTTCCATCTATCTCCCTCCACCCCCAAGTTGCTTTTGATAGATTAATATATATGGTTTGTTTTTTTTGCTTGAACCAAAAATGTTGTCTAAGGTTGTTAACATTCTATCTTACCCAGGTTAAACTAATATTCATATTAAGTCAATTGAACGTGATTATTAGAAGATCTCTTTTATATATCCCCCCACACACCTGTGAAGGTATGAAGCCAAAATGCACATGTCAGTCACTTTGTTCACACAAGTGTACAATACAACATAGTATGACACTGTTGAATTATGTTACAAAATCTACTTGATGTAATGAGGATGGCCAATATTAAATTGCCGTGCATGGTTTTTTAGGATTTTCAACCTAATTTGTGACGTCGGAAAAATAAAAAGTTCATTTAATAGAACTGCGACAGAATCTGTACCACTTGATTTTTAGAAATCTTTGACCTTTAAATATTATCTGTGTAGTGTACAATTAAACATGTGTGTATTAAACTTTAATTAAAAATTGTTATTGAAATATTGAAAAGTCATTGTAATTGCCCTTCATAAACTTTTGCTTCTATTTGTTTCTTTACAATATATCTCATTATAATTACTTTGTGAAATCTTAGATTTGTTTCAAAACATTTCTCAAACAGGTAATTTTTTCTGATACTTAAAGGCTGCTCATTGCCGTTTGTTTTCTCATTTCGTCAGATCAAATAATAATTGGTCATAAGGTAACCTGTGTTGACTTTTCATGATTTAGGTCTACGCACTCACATTTAGTTGACATTCATGAACACCAATGCTGAATGATAGGCAATGCAAGTTTATTAAACAGCCCCTTCACTTTCTCTTAGACCATTCATAGACAATCTTTATTCAAATAACAAAATAAATTATGATGTTCAGCACATAAGAAATATACATTTGTTGACTTCAGACAAAAAATAATTTATATTAATTAAATACTTGATATTGATCACATTCATAACACAAACACATTGTCGACAAATTGAAAGGTTAATGCATTGATTTTGTAGGGGCAGAGTAAGATTTGGTCAAATGATGTTTAAGATCCTGCACTATATACTATTTATGAGTGGCTGCATGCAGCATTCAACTATTGTTCTTCTTTGGTTTATATTCTTTTCTTAATTGTTGACAAAATTTGGGACTCTTACTCCTTCCACATACAGTATGTTCACCATTCCAAGTGTAAAATGTTCATATTAGCTGGGAATTCAAGCGCTTCCATTTCCAGCGCTTCTTTTAGCTTCAACTTTTGAAGATATTCTACCTTTTTCAATAATTATTTTATTTTCTCTTGGGGCTCTGGGTTTATGTGTTGTACTTTTTTTGTGAATAAAGTATATCAAGTCAATGTGTGTCAGCCTCAACTTGATACAAAACACTATTTCACACCGTCGTATTTCCTCTCCCACTGGACACACAGGAAGAGACACACACACACACACACACACACACACCCACACCCACACACACACACACACACACACACACACACACACACACACACACACACACCTATGTCAAAACATAGACATTTTCTATAAATAGCCTACCAACGTTTGCAGTGACAAAAACCAACGCACATTTCATGCTCAGGGATATGATGCTCCACAAGTTGAGGAACTTGGTGGCTAAGCGGTTAGTTTTAGAAGCTTCAGTTTGCTCGAAATACATCAGAGGAGTCACACAGAAGAGAAGGGCGTATCTCCAGCGCACACACTTGGGAGAAGCCATACCATTGGCCTACGTACATTTCACTCCCATCTTTTTGCAAGGCTTTTGTGCGCAGCAAGCATTATAAATGAGGCTCCCGGGTAAGCGCAGCGACTAAATAAATAATAATAATTAAAAAATGTAAAGAAAAAAAAAAAAAAGGACTGAACTTTGATGTCAAGAAGGGGGCCACAAAATATTGTCCGGCGGGCCGCAATTGGCCCGCGGGCCGCGAGTTTGAGACCCCTGCTCTAGGCGCTCGCGTTCAGCGGCCAGGCCCACAGGCGCTGGCCGATCTCTGGGTAATCTATGATTTCTCCCCCTGCCTGTGAGAGAGCGTCTCGCCACTAAGGGGGTCCCTTCGGCGGCCCTGAGAGCAGACGCTGGAGGCAGGGAAACCACGGTGCACTCGACCGCACTCGGTGCTATGAGAATCATATAGTTGCTCCTCTTGGACTCGGTCCAAGACTTGGGAATCAGAGGGACAGGTGGGAAGCGTACGGGAGTGTGTTCGGCCACGGTCTGTGAGCAAACGCATCCACCCCGAGTGGGGGATTGTCCTTCGCGCTGAGAGAGAACCACAGCTCGTACTGTGTGTTCTCCCGCGTGGCGAATAGGTCGACCTCTGCCTTCCCAAACTCGCTCCATATCTCATTAATCAGATCGTGGTGCAGAGTCCAGTCTCCTGGTTGGGGACCCCCCCTCGACATCTTGTCGGCCCCTCTGGGGTGTGCGCCGAGCCCACACCCCCTCTGCGATTTATGTATGCTGCTGTCGCCTTGTTGTCCATGCGAATCATTACGTGTTGATTTGTCAACATTGGGGCAAAGCGTTGGATCACTTTCAACACAGTGTGAGGAGCTCCAATGCGTTTATATGCATGGTTCAAGCGGGCGGCCAACAACGCCGCCCTCTTACTGGGTGAAACTCGCTATGTTTCCTCCCCAGCCCGAACAGAGAAGCATCCGTGAACACTGAGATGCGTGACGTTGCTCTTGCCCAACGGCACCTCTCTCGCGAGAGTTTCGGGGGATCGCCCCCAGTGGGGTCAAATCGGGGCCCACTGATAGGGAATTGGTCACTTTGCGCCGTCGTTGGCGCACCGGGGTCGATGCGCAAGGCGAGGAAAACCATCTCTGCAGCCGCCTCATGTGATGCAGCAACCCCAGTGGCACCACTGTGTGAGTGGCTGACATCATGCCCAGCAGCCTCATGACAGAGAGGGCTGTCACGACCCTGCCCGGGGAACAGCGGGCGGAGGAGAGATCACGATACATCTATCTCCATCCTCTGCTGTGAGAGCCGTGCACTCATTACAGCTGAATCCAGCTCTACCCCCAAATACATCACACTCTGTGGGGGGAGGGGGGAGCTTTTCTTCCAATTTATGGCAAAGCCTAAATTTGACAGGTAAATTACCAGCTTTTTTGTCTGAATAGCTGCTTCCTCCTTGGAGTGAGCCAGTAAAATCAGATCATCCAAGTATAACAGTACTCTCATTCCTGTTGTGTGCAGCGGCTGGAGAGCCGTTTCCACGCACTTGGAAAATGTTTGTGGGGCTAGAGAATAGCCTTGGAACACTGTGACGTGGAAGTATGCGTCCTTCAAATCTATTGAGGTGAACCAGTCGCCCGTTTTCAAACACTAACACTCGTCTGATTGTTAACATGTGAAACGACCTCTCCGCGATGCATTTGTTGAATAGCGCTAAATTGAGAATCATCTCAGCCCTCCTGTTTTCGTGGGTACCAGCAAATAACGGGAATAGAATCCCTGCATTTCCTCTCCCTCCGGGACTGTGGAAATCCCTTTTTTCACAAGAAGCTGCTGGAACTCCGCCAAAAGTGACAGCTGTTGATCCTTGGATGACAGCGTTGTTTCCACAATCCCGTTAAATCGTGGCGGGACAGAGGTTGAAATGCGCAGGGGTGTGTACCCTTGCTGCATCAGCCTGTCCATTCCATTTGGCCAGGGTGCACGGCGTTCAGCCATTCTGAGTAATGCTCTGAAAGCTTGAGCCCCTG
Organism: Melanogrammus aeglefinus; assembly: GCA_900291075.1. Taxonomy (NCBI): domain Eukaryota; kingdom Metazoa; phylum Chordata; class Actinopteri; order Gadiformes; family Gadidae; genus Melanogrammus; species Melanogrammus aeglefinus. Next base: position 9,577 of record OLKM01002756.1, on the reverse strand, counting down.
CCGCCACCGCGAGGGGTGGAAATGTTCTCCTCGGCAGCCGCATGGGGAGCTCTTGCCCGAAAGGCTGAGGTGTGTGGTGTGTCATTAGCAGAGGCATGCCCTGCCTGCTCAGCTTGTGACAGAAGTGTAGCTTCCTCTCTCCTGAGCACGAGGAAGAATAACACTGTGACTGGGCAGCAGACTGCTGACACAGTGAGCGAGCTGTGTGTCATTCATAGACAGAGAGCTCGCTTTAGCGGCCATCTCGCCACATGAAGGGTCGGCTTAGCTCAGGAGTTAGAGCAGTTGTCTTGTAACCGAAAAGTTGCTAGGTCGATCCCCAGCTCCTCCTAGCTGACTGTTGATGTGTACCTGAGCAAGACACTTAACCCTAACTGTTCCTGACGAGCTGGCTGTCGCATTGCATGGTTGACTCTGCCGTCGGTGTGTCAATGTGTGTATTAACCGATATAAGTTGCTTTGGATAAAAGCGTCTGCCTTCTCCGGCGCTTGTGGGGCGGGACATAGCCCCATGAGCCCGCTGTGCGGGGCCTTGCTGGCCGCTCGCCGCAGCCTGCGATGGAGGCGGGCGGGGCTGGTAAGCCTAGGGGCCAGGAGGAGGAGCTGCCGGCGGCACCGCGACAGTGGCTGTTGGGGGGCTATGGCGGTGACGGGAGCCTGGAGCGGAGCGCTGCTGCCCGGGTTGAGGCGGAGGGCGGGAGATGTGTCTCCGGAATTTCTCTGCCTCCTCGGAAGCAGTCTGCATTTATTCCACCATAGATGACAGATGGGCCCAAACAGCCCGTCCAGGCTGATGGGGCACTCCAGTAACTGTTGCCTCATCGGTTCAGGGATGCCCGGGGTCTGCTGCAGCCACAGGTCCTCTGTATGAGGTGCTGCCATGCCGCCGTCCGGGCCACTGCCACCGCGCCGGTGGAGCAGAGCAGAGGATAATGTCCTCTGGCGCGTCGCCACGTTGACTGCCTGTTCGGCCAGACGATGAGGATCAGCCGCCATGGTGGAGATGTTATGTGCCAGCAGGGCGATGTTATTCATAACAGCCTCTTGCTGCATCATACACTGATGCGCTCTGTCTGAAAGCTTGGCCGTCAGCTGGTCTTTGGGAGTGGGGCAGCGGTCGCTGAGCCCCGGCTTCACTCCAAAGACAGCACAAGAGCGGGATCCAGCGATAATGCCTGGTAGCTCTGCCACCAAAGCTCCAACCACTGGAAGTGAGGTGGCGGCAGAGACAGGCAATGCTGCTGCCCCGGGCCTCTCCATTTGGAGAGGGGAAGCCAGGGGAGACGCCCCCTCCTCGTCGCGGTCAGTCGTCCGACTCTGAGCTCACAAGGAGAGAGAGAGGCATCGTCAAGCGGGACAGTAAAGTCGTCGGCCCATTCAGCAATGACGGCGACAGTGTCGGCTCTGCGCTGTCTGTTGTCCACCGGCAGCGCCGCACAATGCCGACACAGGCAGAGCGGCGAGAGCGCCAAGACAGCATGTTCTTGCCCAAGGCAGCCCTCGCACACCTCATGGCCATCATAAGGCAAGATGTAACCCGTGTTAGATGTCTTGCCAACACATTCTCACTCCGAGAGCGTCGATTTTTGACGAACGGTCAGTGACTTCGGCTTCGATTTCTGATGCGAAAGGGTACCCTTGCGCTTCTTTTTTTCGGACGCATGGGTTTTCCAACTTGTTTCAATGTAATCCCTCCACGGCAATATATTGACGCTATGAGCATTTCATCTCATTGGCTAACGGGGACCGGATGGCTGCACCATAGAGACGCTAATGAGCATTCATCCCATTGGCTAACGGAGGACCTTGCGCTTCTCTTTTTTTCGTCGCAGGGAGTTTTTACAGTCATTACAATGTAAATCCCTCCACGGCAATATATGACGCTATGAGCATTTCATCCCATTGGCTAACGGGGGACCCGATGGCTCAACGGGTCTCACGAAAAAATTCGTGACACACTGTCACATTATTATTATTATTATTATTATTATTATTATTATTATCATTCAACTTGAACATGTGTTTTTACAGTAGAGTGGTGGGAGGGATGACGTAGGTCGGCCAAACCCGGAAGTGAGCGTCGCCTGGTTCTCTTGACAAAAAGCCAACGGGTTTTTCCCATTGGGTTTTGGTTGCAGAAAAATTTGCATCTTTGTGAAGCACCTCCTCAAAGCTGAAAATAAATTAAAAATACCATGCTCCAAAAGAACGAAATGTAAACCAATGCATTCTGAACGGAAGTGTTCTCAGACAATTAACGTGCTCCACAAAACGATACGAGAGAGAGAGAGAGAGAGAGAGAGAGGGATAGACGGTGGGCCAAGGGGAGATTACGTGTATTTAGACGATCCCCACCGAGGAGGACGTAATTTTCTGTGTTACAACATCTTCATTTTTCAAAAAATTAAACAAAAATTGTTGGCACTCTTACCTCTTGCACATTTTTTGTTTATCGGTAACTTTGTCTGAGTTACTGGTTCCGGCAAATCCGAGCGGGCAGCTATTGCTCGGGGTCCGACGTGTATGACGTCATTGTAGTTATTGTCCAATGACAAGCCTCGAAATTTCCCGGGGGTTTAACTTTTTTTTTCTTTGTTTGCCGGTTACCATGGATATATTGTTTAACTGCTGTCAAGTACCGGCATTGGAGTACAGTACATCAACACTTCACCCACACACTACTACTACTGCTGCTAATATAACACGGATTTTGCGTATCAATCACTTTGAGAGGAGGTAAAATTAACAAATGAACGGCCCTAAAGTTCGTTAAGTTTGATGAGAGGAAAATGTAGGATATCCTGTCATCCCATCTTTTGAAAACTTCAGTTTTCTGTAACAGTTATGTCCTCAAAATGTCATTATGAATTTTGCACATAATAAATATTAACAATTTCCAACATCGGAAGTCCAGTGAGTTCTTTCCACCTGTCAATCCTGACAAAAATGATGAGCAAAACGTCACAACAATTAGCCACACTACATCTCTCTTGTTGAAACTACATTTGCTAGCAAACAATGGAGTGCTGCATGCATGTTTTGGAAAAAGATGGTACTGTAACCCCGTTTACAGACACAGGATGGAAGACATTTATTACTGCTGTTTCTCTGGAAAGACCTTGGTACCAGAGAGTACTGTGGCAGAAGAGGCAGTGCTGAGATTTAAACTTACAACCCAGGTTTGTTGTCATATATAGTAGTTATATGGCTGGCTTTGGCTTGCCAAGAGACTGAAAATGGAAATAAACTTTGTCTATATATATATTTTTTTTATTATGTGTGCTTTCATTATCTGTCCTTTTAAATAAGTTAACTGAACCTTAAACTTCAGGAACCTGCTGCTATTCCAGCTAACTGTGGCTACCACAGAGACTGCTACAGCCACTTCACCAACATCACAAACATAAAACGAGCCCAGAGAAGATTTGAAAAGGCGCCTTTATTTCACAAGGAGGCAGAAAAAGAGGGTAGGTGTCCAATAAGAAAAGAATAGTCATGTCAATGTGAACCTTGAACTTCAGCTGTGAATCTGAATAAAAACCATATTGAAAACAACAATTACAATATGCAAATTAACATTTGAGAACCAAACTTTGTCTGTAATTCCGTATGACATAAGTTTTGTTCACTGTTTCTTAGAATTATGTGGGTGGGAAGGAAAAAAAATCAGATATATACACATCTTTTCGCTGGATGTTCCTGGTGTTTCCCCCTGAGCCCCCTGTAGCACATAATGTTGGCCTCGGACAGGTCTGCCGAGCTGGCTGCTGCTCCCCTCCACCCTGGGTGGTCTTCTGGAGCAGGGATTCCCAGTGTGTTGAGAGGTGTGTACCCGCCCTCGTCCAGTATTTGATGGTGTCTCTCGCGAGTTATTTACAAAATGAACATAATCAATATGAATGAGATTCCTTCAGTTTAATGCCTGGTGCCACACACCAGGGTATCTGCAGGTCTGCAAGTCAAATTTAAGACTTTTTAAGACCTTTTTAATACCACCTTGAAGGAAAATTAAGACCAACACGTGATGGTGGGGGTTGGCAACAGACGCTAGCCAACTTCGGAAACGGGTGTCTTCCAGCCAACTGTCCTTTGAATTTGCACCTACCCATTGGTCGCAGAACTAGCTAGCAAGCACGCAGATAATCGTTTTATATATGCAGCTAGCAAGAAAGAAAGCCTCTCTACATGTCCTCCGTGTAAAAGTCCCACGAGAAAAAAAAAATATATAGTCCTGCCCTGACAAATTTTAGACTCTTGAGTTACAGTATTTAAGACCAGCATATGACATTTGTAACAAATTTAAAGACTTTTTAAGGCCTCTGTAAATTTAGAAAACATGAATTTATAGAACTTTTTTAAGACTTTTTAAGGAGTGCGCGGACACCCTGCACACACACACGGGAAGTCAATGGGACAAAAATGTCCACTGACTATTATAATTGAGATAAAGTGAAAATCTGACACTTACAAATACCTAATGCATCAAAATAAGTTTTGTTGCCTTACCAATATTAAAAGAGAAGAAGAAGGAAAATCGCACACTCGATTAAAGCCCCCATTTATTGGATACTTGCCTGCGCAACGTTTCAAACCAGATGTGGTCTTCCCCTCTCAACTAGAGAAAAACAAAAATTGTTTACCAATCTTACACATACAAAACGACGTGACGTGAATAATGTTAATATAAACTCGATGAGAATAGTCAGTGATATTGAAATATAGATTCAGGTCTCCTACGCTTCACACGTGAAGCTCAAGCTTAATTGACTGATTGTAAGCGAGCACAAGTTGTTAACAAGAGCCAGGATTAAGCTAGCGGCTAAGAGTTAGCGCTACTTTTACACGTAATAAACGCCGCCTCGCAAAGGTTATTATACAAATAAATCACATAGCTGGCATTTTCCAACAACATTAATACTTACCCACACACGTGTAAGCTTCTTATTTCGTTTATAATATTTCGTGATGTGTCGCCGTCTTCACCTCTCCACCTGCTATCCACCAGGTAAATTTTGAGATCAACAGCTGTTCCTAGCATCTGATTGGTTGAATAACATCACGTGATTTGTAGCGCTGCATGCCATTGGTTCAACTGACATAGTAGGCTGCGGCGTTTGCCTGCAAATTTAACGAACTTTAAACTATGATTATGAAAAAATGTGCAAGAATTACGAGTGCCAACAAGGAAGATCTGATTGAGAAAAAAATAAACTTTAAAACTTAAAAGATCCAGGTTCTCCCTCCATGGGGATCATTATTTTCAAAAACTAAAGCTGATACGGCCAATGGATTTTCGTTTTGAAATGAGAAAACCAAAATCGGGAAACAGCTCGTTAGCTGTTTCCCGATTACCATATAGAGATAGGAAAACAAAAATCCGAAAATGACCCATTTTCCGAATTTTGTTTTGATAATAGAAAACGGAAAACGGTAAAACGACCAGTTATCTGATTTTCTTTGATGTGCTTAAACATGGACATCGGGAATTAAAATACTGCATGGAAATCTTCTTTCTCAATTTTGCTAAGATTTTTGTGTTGTGACCCGGAAGCTATCAGTAGTTGGCGGTGTATTTAATTTGGAGCCAAGCTATCAGTAGTTGGCGGTGTATTTAATTTGGAGCCAGACATCCTTGAGACGCACCTCAAAATGCATTGCACGAATATGCAGGTTTTATTTCAGAACACCGAAATAATGGAATGTCCTGTGGGGATATCGCCACTGCGTTATGCACCCAGTTTGGAACTACACGGGGGTTTTCCGAGAGGAATGTGCGGAGGTGGTGTGCTGAGCAGGGGCTTGTGAGGGACTTCTGCCCTGATAGTCAACTTGAAGTTGAAGTCGCTGAAGGTATTTTCGAGGTAGGTTTTTTTTTATCATCCACCTTTCATGATTACCGCTTTTGTTAAACATACAAAGGAATGCTACTCTTACATAAAAAGCTGACCACAGTTATATGCAAAGTCGGGCATCTGACTGGTGCTAATGCAATTTTTGGATTTAATTCATAAACACGTTGGTTGTTAATCAACAGAAAATATTTCTGTATTTTTAAAAAATGCACGTCTTAATCACATTATTATCAAATGTAACATTTAGTATAAAATTTACATTTAAACTAAGATGATTTATTATTTATAATTAAATATATATATTTAAGCAATATAGTAGGCTGCGAGTGGGGTAGGTAAGGGATATTCCCACGGGTGGTGTTTGGCCGTAGGTAACAGCAGGTAACAATATCCCTTACCTACCCCACTCGCACGAGTACTATATTGCTTTTATAAAACAATTAACAATTCAACACGAAGTTATTGATTTCAAAAATGTTAATTTCACCATTGTTTCTCCGCAACAAAAAATAGTTCCAGTCAACGTCTTGGAATTACAAGAACTAACAGTTATCATCAACGTGCTTTAGAATGTTTAATCGCAGAGTGATTTATTATTAGCTGTGAAAGTCCGAGTTGGGATGTCCTGGGATATTCCAACTCATGGAACGTCTCTCGTCCAATCAGAAACAGCTTAATAACTCGATAGAACCCAATTGTTTTATAATATGTATATATATTATGTATGCTAAACATCATACCTACCCCCCCCAGACTGGATCGTCTTTTGGTCGAAAAATGATGACTGGATATCTATCCGCAAAAGGGGTTAAAGCTTCTGAAGGCAGAGTGGGCAATGTGTTGAGAAGTATTCATCAACCCTACCACATTGCAAGACAGCAGGTAAGGTCAAATAGCATTGTGTTTTCTACATTTCAATAGAACATACGTGTTGAGATTCTAATCATACGAATGAAAGATTATTGAGTTTTTATTATAATCTAATTTTTATATTTTAGGGTGCCCGGAATCTGAACCCCATACCCTACAATGCAGAACACATGGGTCACAAGCTGCATGTAGATCAGAATGAGAAGCTTGTTATGTTTGGAGTGACTCATGTTATGGCTATCGATGGTTTCAGCAAGAAGGTGGTCGGTCACTCCACCATGCCAATAAAGAACAACATCGTGATTTATGAGGAAGTGTACTGGTAAATTAACTTCACAGACTTTGTAAGGTGGAACCCAAAGTTGTCTCCTTAGGAGGACCCAGACTTGAACAAGTACATTAAAAAAGGTTAAAACCTAGATTTGTAATATGGAAATAATTAATTTGGAAAAAACAAAAAACTTTTTCCCTCTTCCAGTTTCTTAGTTCATTTTCCAGTTTTACTATTATTGATATCATTCCAATTTTGACAAAAAAATGTAATTGTCACTTTAGCTGGCCATGGCTAAGAGACTGATGCTGTTTATGTATATTTTATGTTTGTCGGTGATTTATCTTCAGGCCTGCTGTTCTTTCCTATGGACTATGGGACCAGGTCAGAGTTGACTGTGGGAAAGAATTCTATCTGGCTTTATTCATCCAGGAAAAACTGGCAGAACATCGACACAATACTCAAAGGCAGCCCTACCTTCAGACACCTTCTACAAGGGTAAAATAAATGTGTTGTTAAAAATGAATCCTGGTTTCTTGCCATTGAGGCGTATTTCTAATGAGGGCAGGCAGACTGACACTATCCTTATAACCTGCACAGAACCATGTGATAGAGAGAATGTGGTCGGAGGTGAATGCTCGAGTCAACTACCCTTTGAAGACAGCTCTGGTACAGCTGGTGGACCAGGAGGAACTGGACATGGAGGACAACACATCCAGGTATTGTGTGTCAAACCTGACATGCCAGCTGGCTAGGATTGGCATCACAAATGTCGTACAGGCATGGAATGCACACATGATCCCAGGTATGATTAATTTCATTTTACTGGCTGTATTACAGGCATAACTTGCTAATAAAGCAGTGTAAATTAATTTTGATGTTCTATTGTAGAGTTCAATCTGAAATGGATTCACAAATGTGTAGCTCAAATTGCAACACTGCAAATCCAGTACTTACTGTAGAGGGGCAGATTCAATTAGTAAAACATGTTATTAGTTAGAATCAAGTTTTTTGGACGTTGACCATGTTCTTGCTATTTTAGATGACTTCTACAGGTTTGGAGTTGAATGTAAATGAATACATGCTCAAAGCACAGACATTCATCTTTAATTTGAGGGCATTTACATTGGGTGAATTTTGTAGGAATGACCCCCATCTGAATGAAGCTTAGTCATTATTGTCAACTCCAATATGCTGTGAAAGACAACTAAAATAACAAGTCAAAACATCATTGGCAAAATGATTACCTCCCCACAAGTGTAACCCCTTTAATCTCACTACTCACTTTACTGTCTTGCAGGAAGGGGAATACCAAACGAACTGGCTAAAGAAGGGTGTCCTGCAAAACTTTCTGAGGACCTTCCTGCCAGTCGGTGCAGTTGCAGCTGACCTGTATCAGCAGGAAATGGGATCAGCCTTGAAAAGAGAATCCATTTTTGGAAGTGATCCTTTCCCCTCTGAAGAAGCCCAACAATGGACTGAAACTGAGTTTGGTTCTCTCTTTGATTTGCTATCCCTCTACCAAAATGTGGTTAACCATAACTATGGCCCTTTTAAAAATGCAGTGAGGTCTCTGATTGATATCACCTCAAGACATGTGCGACCTGTTACACAGTGACCTGCAATGGTCAATGAAGAAGCAGTATACCAAAAATAACATTTTATTACAACAATGATAAAGTGGAAGTTGTCTTTTTTTTCTTTTTTTTTTAAACGGTCACACAATATAAACATTACAACAAACAACATCTTTCTGTTCTTTTTTTTTTAAAACGGTCACACAATATAAACATTACAACAAACCACATCTTTCTGGTCATGTACCCATAATAACATCCAACAAACAAACTGAGGTAGTTCCAGTAATGTAAACATAACAAACAATAACAAACAATTATCTATCAAATCAAATCTATTCAATTATTCTCTCCTTGAAAAGTGACAAGGCAGCAGAGAGACCCTTCACTTCATGTATTTTATTTTCAAAGTCTCCTGCCCTGCATTTCAAGCAGTGGTCTGATGTGACTAACCACAGCTCCACACAGGTACGACATCCAATTATCGATTCACAGCATGTGGCGAACATGGGATCTGCCATTACAGCTGCAAGGTTAAAAAAATATATATTATAAATTGATGCAGAAAATAACATTTAATTGTTAGCTGCAATATAGAAGGAAATTAACTAAGCAATCAGAAGTGTGTTTTATCGCAGAGTGAATGTTGAAGATGGCGATGAACACCCGTTGAAGCCTGTCAGCGGCAGTGCGTATGAGGGTGGCAGGCGGCTATGTTTTGTACTGTAGAATGACCTACTGTTAACATAATCTTTACACGTTACTTTACAACAAACGATGCAAAGGCTTCTTTAAGGGGCTGCATTACCGACATTGCCATGATTACTTGCCTCCTGATTTGAGAGCACCTGGACCAGCTGAGACAGCTGGTTGATTGAATTAGTGACCTCTTGGAGACTCCCGGCGGCTTGCTTCAGCTGGTCAACACGTCCAAGGACCTCCTGCAGGCTTGAATCTCCATCCCTTCGACTTAAATGTATGAACAGAAAAGACACATAGGATTAAAG